>JASVER010000138.1:543303-567401 GCA_030449065.1 Oceanodroma leucorhoa | reverse complement strand
AGAAAGAAAGAAAGAAAGAAAGAAAGAAAGAAAGAAAGAAAGAAAGAAAGAAAGAAAGAAAGAAAGAAAGAAAGAAAGAAAGAAAGAAAGAAAGAGAAAGAAAGAAAGAAAGAAAGAAAGAAAGAAAAGAATGCCTTTACTGTGCACGATTGGGATTGTACTGTCTATCACCATAGTGTTTAAGATAAAAATGCCATCATGCATCACATGAATCATATTGACGCTCTTGTTGGAAGCTGCAGTACCAGGGAGTTTGGATAGCTTATCAGCCTCTGATCTGTTGCCTCCTCCTGCTTTTGAAATTGATTCTTAACTGTGTGATTTTTTTAGAGTGCAGAACTGCTGCTTGCTGCTGCAATTGTCCTGTGTTTCCTCCTCTCACCTACCAGTTTTCTTACCCAAAGTAAAGACAGTGAGACAGGAGTAGGAGTTGGGCAGCTGATCCGTGTGTGAACTCTGAGATAAAATCCTTTCCTGATGCTACTTCCTTGATCAAACCTGCAGAAGGGAAAACCTTAAATCAGTATCAACGTGGTTTATTGTTTTATTAACAACAGATAATTAACTGACAATCAGTGAACTGTAATTCAGGATCAGTATCAGATATACAACAGATAAGCTGCAATACTTAATTATTACAAATTTTCATGCTTCTTTTAATACTTTTCAAAAGTCTCTCTGAAACTCCTCAGTTACTGTATAATCCAGCTGATGGTCATCTTCCTCTTCAACATCATCAGTTTTTGATGAGTGACATTTCAGGTGGTTTTATATATTTGATCCACATGTATTATTTATACTTACATTCCTAACTAACAGCTGTTGCTGCCCAGGGCCATTTTGCTAAGGGTGCACAAAGCAAACACCCCTGTAGAGCCAATTAATAAAAAACCCAGTGAGATGTGAACTGGCATTAAGCAAGCATTTCTGATGGGATTTGGGCTAGGGCTTGCAAGAAGAGCAAATAGCAGTAGTCAATGCATTAAAAACAGATGAATGTTTAGTCAAGAAATATCGGCACGCAAAAAAGGAGCAACAGAAGGGCTCAACCACATGGCCCCACATTAATATCAAAAAAGCTGTGTATGGTCTGTGCATGGCACGCTGCCACAGACTTGTGCATGAGGTGACGGTCAGATCTGTCTTACTTTGTGTATGGGTCTTCAGGACAAACAGAAGATGATCAGAAGCGTGGCAGCAGCAGCCCCAGCACTTGCACACAGCACTGCTGCCATTTGCATTTGAGATGACAGAGGACTTGCCCTAGCAATCTGACAGATCTGTTTCTTCCTATTGAAAGAATGCACTTGGCTCCTCTCCTTTACTGCTCTCCATCAGCATCTCTTTGCTCCTCCTCCCTCTCCAGGCTCTGTGACAGAGGTAGTTCCAGATGACCTGACGCATCAGAAAAACTCTCCCATTTTGACATTGTGAGCAGCAGCGGCATTCTCTCTGTAGGCCACTTCTAAGATGTCCTTCCCAATTTTGTAAATTAGACACACATTCTTCTGGCAGCTGCTCTCTGAAACCTGCAGGCTAAATTGTTTTCTAGGAGGTTATCACTGCTGAAGAAGCTGTTATAATGCCTGGGGCCAGACCGAACGTTCAGCTTGACCCTTGTTAAAAGTGCCTTTTCTGGAAAAATGCCTTCTTCTTTTGAGAATGGAAAATCACTCCTGCTGCTCCTGCTGACTAGTTTCATTTCTGAAGGCTGTGTCTGATGCCAGGCCACAGCAGAGCTGTCATCTTTCTTAGAGACTATATTTCCTTTCTAAAACTGCATATTGAATAATGATCATCTTGCACTTAATGCTTGCAATTCTAGGTATGAAGAACAGAAGCTATTTCCAGTTATACTAAAATAGGGAGAAAGAACTCTGTGGACAGATTTATTRTCTAAGATTTTAAGCACAGCAAAACCAACATGTGCTTGGCTTTATTCTCATTAATATCAGCATATATCAGGGAAACTATTGAAGAAATACTAAGGAAATATCAAAGTCAGACCCCAGAACTTTATCTGACAGATCAACTCAGCACATGAAAAAAGGAAGACATAGGAAGAAGAGTGAATCAGCTGCTCCCAGAAATGTTATTTCTGCTAACTTGGTGGCAGGGGGGTTGCAGTAAGTGCAGAAATCAAAGATATAGCATGCATATCAGATCATTTGACTTGTTCAAATTTAAATTTGACAAGTTCAAATTTATTTTTTCATTCCCTTGCAAAACACTTTTTTTTCCTTGAGCATCTACATTTTGAAGTCAAAAGTCCTTTGTACAGTAGAACCTATACATAACAGTGTAAAAATTCATTCAGACACATTTGGAATGGTGTTATAGAGTTGAAAATTCACATGTCTAGTAAGAAATGTAAAGTAGCCTTAAAGAGTACAACACACAGTCTAACAGCTCTAATGAAGCTAAAAAATATTGTGATAATAGCTGTCTATGGAACATAGTACATATGTAACCTTGTGTCATGGGGTTATTGTCTAGAAGGAGAAGTGTTAAAGAATGCTGAGATAAAGCTGGGCGAAATTTTTATAAACTAAGTAACACTTACTTGCCTTACGAATCTGCCACCTGTAATTAATTTTAAACGTATGGTGGTCATGGTACAAGATGACTGGGAAAATACATTGTTTGGACTTAAAATTATGCAGTAGTGCTGGCTAAGTTTTGGGAGGATTATGTATGTATGTATGTACATATATATTTATTTATTTTCCATTGAATACAAGAATACTCCAAATTCAGAAAAAAGTAAGGGTACAAACCCATACAAACTAGAACTGAAGGAAAAGCTTCCCACAAACATTTTCAAGTGGCAACCAGTCAGTTCCCATAAAGCAATTCCAGTGTGACAGGCTACAGGGATCCCTTTCATCTTCACTTGCTAATCTGCTGGGATAAATCTATGTCCTCACATTGACTGGTGTAGAACTATGCTCTGATCTCTTTTTTCTTGTTCTTCCAATAATGGAGATTCTAAACGAGAAAGATAAAGCCTGTAAAGTGAAGACAAAATTGTGTCATGAAGGTTGAATGGGAAATAGTATATAGGCTTGACAAACTAAATTACTTTAGCAATAATATAAATCATTTTATAAGATACACTGTGTTCTGTATAGGTACATGGACCATGATTTCATTACAGTGATCTGCTTGATCTGTTGGACTTCACTGATCGCTGATCATGTTATCTCATGTGATCTCTGCATGTTATAGTTTATAGAAGTCTCTAGATTTGTTTTTGTGAAAAGTGCCATGTAACAGTAATGTGGTATTGATGTTAACCATTCCAGCTAAAGCTTTTCTAGTACACAAAGCTTTTCTGATTTTACCCATTCCAAAACTTGCTGGGTAACCATTAATTTTGTATCTTGCTTTTGGTCAATATCTAAGACAAGCTAGAAAATAAGTGCCTGTCACCAAATACAGTATTGTAAAAACTAATACAGCTTTCGTATTAGCAAATATAGGTACTGTACCAAGTCTTCCACTTCTTTCTCATCAATTGAGCTATAATTACAATAACCACATGGAAATGTTATAAGGCATGCCGGTAGTACTACCAATTATTAAAGATTATCTTACAGATTAGATTGCAGCTCTAGTTCTGATGTAACAGTTCTTCCTGTTCTCTACCATGTGAAGACCCAAGAATTAGTTACATAGGACTATAAAAATCCCTCTTTTCCGTTGATACCTTTCTAGTGAACTTCAAATGAATAATTTTACAACACTATTTTATGTGTTTTATGCTTTTACATTGTTAGAATGATGAGAAGAAATACTACTTTTTATTTCTCCCTTTCTCTCTAACACAGGGAATATGTTGTTTCTATGGAGTGTGATTCTCCAAATACTCACTCCATGTGAGAGAAGAAATCAAAGGTGGTGAAAAGGAAGCTGCGACTGTGTGCTGCAGAACATGCAGAGATGACAATGAAAGTACTAGCAGAATCCTGTATTTTAAGAAGACCAGAGATGTGACTAACCACAGCCCATTTTTTTTTTTTATTTTATGGAAGAGTTTTGTTACTCAAATACAAGCATCATGGCATAGTGACGGAATAAAATGACAGGTAAAAAATCAATAGGAAGAAGGAGGTTCCTGAGAAATCTGTATTTGCCGTGTATTTCCATGAGGGAGGCAGAAATGTCCTTTGCTGCTGGAGAACAGTGCCATGAAAGTTAGCATCACTGAACAGCTAGGCTAGCCCAGAGCAATCTTGAGGTGCATCTTGGCCTCCATGCTTCTTAACTTCCTTTGTACAGACTTCAGGGAGCAGTTTGTCTAACTCGGATTCCCAGCTTTGATCAGCCTCCTGGAGTCCTCTGCCACATCGCACAAATCTCTGTCTGAGATCCTGGGATCTCACAGTGATTCTGGTGTGACCAAAGGCAGACCTGCAGGTGAGTAGGGGAAGCTAACTGGTGAAAGACAGGTAATTAAGAAGTAGAGGCAGGATCTCAGTTTTGGACTGAACTATTCTATGATGGCAACTATGTACCAAGTCCTGGTGTCAATCCAGCTCTAAGCTATTCAAGTAACTCAAGAGCTGTACAGTTTAGTATATTATTATGTGAGATGTAACAGGTTATTTGCATGAAGTGTGGTAAAAACGACCTTGTAAGAGGCATACATGCCCTCAGCTAATTCCTGAAAATCTAAGCTCACATGTACAGTGCAACGCTTTCCCTGCAAAGGCAGTAGGCAGTGTACTGTCTGTCTTGTTCTTGGAAAGCTGAGCAGATGTAACTGGGATGGAAGGAGGCCTTTGAGCAAAACACAGTCTACACTGGACATTGAAATTTTCCTGAGGCTAGCAAAGACAACTCAGTCGGAAGATCAGGTTAAACATTACTTTTGAGCATGTGGAGCGCCATTTATACTGTCTGTCTGAGTGTGGATTTAGAGTTTGCATATATTGAAGGACCTGTGGAGTCAAAGGTACTTGAGGAAAGGGAGGAGACTGTCTTCTGCAGTAGTATTTAAGAATAGAGAACTTTACAGGGGCCCAGTTGAACCCATTATTGCTACTGACTTTTAGCAGAATGTTCTTGCCCTTATCCCCTTATTTCCCTCCTTTCTCCACACTTGCAAGTTACATTAGCTGTGACTCCCTCTCATCCCTACCTCAGAAATTCCCATGTGATGAGATCTGTCCCATGACCATTGTACCTTAGCCCTGAACATTCTTACTGCATGATAAGTGGGTTTTCCTTCATTCTTCCCTCTTCCCATCAGTCTCCTTTCCCCAACTTTGTGTTCTCCCAGAGAAGTACTGAAATTCAGCTTTAAAGCTGCAGTTATTTTCTCAAGACAGACAGATGAACAGCTAGAAGTCTGGGCAGACAGCCAAGCTCCCTTATCATTGAAAAGAAACTAGAGCACCTGGTTCAAAGGAGGGGAGAAGACTGGGGGAAAGGAAAAGAGACAACTAAGCATGTCATCAGTCAAACGCCCAGGATAGGCAAATTAATTAAGTGCTACCAGATTTAAAAAATCCCAGGAACAGTTAAACATGTACAGATTTAGAACCTACTGCCAATCACTTAGCAACCATACTGATGGCCTGATGTCATCAACGTTAGCTTATGTCGCTGAATCTACAGACTGTCTTGAAATTTGGTCGTGCTGGGTATGCTTTTACCATCTCAATACAAGAGCAACATCTGACTTTGGTAGCTGTTGACAGTTGATGGAAAATGGTACAAATCATGTCTAAGTAAGATAGCTTCACAAAGCCAAAGGACAGTGTCTAAAAAAAGCACACTATGTATGTCCCAGTTCTGATTAGCTCTGAGAGACTGATGGGAAGAACTAAGCAATGAAGCAAATAGGTGTCAGATTTCACCAGGAAGAAGTAGAGAACAGCAAAAAAAGATGTGATAGCGCTGTCTTTCATGACACATTTTCTGCAGATTGACAATATGCCGTGAAACCATACTGAGAAATGATCTGAACCATGGGATGTTGTAGCCAGTACCTACTGCAAGGAGGTGAGTCTGGTACTCATCTGAACTGTATGTGACTCATCTGAAATATGTGTTCATCTACTGCTTCAGAAACCCAGAAATCTTAATGGTAGAGACCACTCGTTTCAACACCATGTGTGTGATGGGTTAGGAACAGCAATGCAGCAATGAAAAAAATAGTCACTTAGCTATCTCCCTATCTCCTCTTGAGCTGAAGCCTTCCCCATACTTGCAAGCGAGAAAAGATTTCAATTAGAAAAGCTGAGGTGGGAGCTTTTAGGAACATACCTTATTTGTACATAATGTCTTCCAGTCAACACTGATTCTCTTATCTGCCCCTTGTTTGTCAGCCACAGACTAATGACATCAACTTTATGCCTAGCCATCACCATTTCCATCAGTAAAGGTATACTCATTTCTGCATGGCAATTGTGTCGTTGTTTTCACATCTGTTTTAGGAGCAGTAAATGGGAAGAACTGATTAGATGCAATGACAAAATATCTCCGCAGTGAGGGGGTTGATATACTTGAAATTGCATCTCCGTATAGTATGCAGAAATTGGAACGATTTGCAAGAAAAAAGTAGTCTGGCTTACTGTCTAGTCTGTGGTCATGTAAAATGATTTGTGACCAAGACACATAGACACAGCATTGTGGATTTCAAAGAGTAATGCACTTCGGTTCATTATTTATATTCATATTAGGTTCATAGAGATTTTATGCATAATCCTAGGTCAGTCTGTTACTCTGTGGATTTTTTCAGGCAACTGTGGGAGCTAAGACATCTCGGCATCACCTGCAGAACGGCTTTCTTCTCATTCATTTTTATATCTTGCCTAGCTCTAGCAATTACTGGGCTGTGTAACTGTTTGGGACAGTGTCCTCCTGTTCATCTACCTGACCCTAGTAGTCAGCATCAGCAAAACCTTTCAGTTGAATTACTTGAACTCCCTGCACTCTGCCCGAACTGTCCACACTGATTGTAAGTTGAGAAGTTTTGCATAAGAGTAATGTATTTGTGCTTTTTTTTTTTTTCAATATCAGAAGACATTTAACATCTTAAAAAAACAAGCCTGATTTTTTTTTCATTAGATATGGCATTATGGGGTGATACCTGAAATCTAAATGACTTTTAAATGAATATGAGTGTATTTTAAAATATTTCTTTGTTGAAGTCACTTCAGAAAACTCTCATTGTCATATGCAATAAATTCAAATGTGACTTATCTCAGGCCTTCATAAAATAGAAATGTTGTCCTACCCATCTTGTTTAGCATTTCAACTAAATTGCTATATATAACACACAATTTTAATATATCTGAAATTAAATAATAGAGATGCTGTTAATTTGTGCCTAAAATCACATAAATATGTCACTGAAAATTCATAAACCTGAAATAAGAGGTTTATAAGAGAGACAAGGACTTCAATTCTATTTACAATAAAATGTGACTGTAAGATATATATCCCTGCTTCTAATGGACAGCAGCTATTTTTAAAGTATGTTAGAAGCTGAACAGATCACTTTACAAATTACTGCAATCACCAAAGGAAAATTAAATACTCTGTATGCTCCTGGCAAGACTCTTCAAAATACATCCATCTGACTTTTCTTCAAACATTTATCCTTAGAACACTGATCACACTCCGTCCAGGTTAACAGGTTTACAGCAAGACTTGAACAAGCTTTTCATGAGACCCAAAATCTTTCACAGATTGTTTTTCCCTTATATTTTTAACCTGTTTTATATCCATTTAAAATTACTTGGGTCTTTTGCATAATATATTGTATTGTCTTTTGCATAATATTATGTATTAGCAGTAATATGGATCATTTAATGTCTATTTGTTTTAATGAAATCGCTAATAGGGTAGTAAGTGTAATGAAAGAATTCTACTGCTACTGTGAAAATGACAGACTTCTACAGCTACTGTTTGCAAAGATTGTCATGGTGGTGTGCTCTTTTTGCTTCCTGCTCTCTTTCTTTTTGCTAGTTATTCATTTTGATGTACTGCAGCTAAAATATAGACTTATTTTTCATTAATCAACAACAATTTTTTTGCCTATGGTATGGTTTTTAATTATGGTCAATTTTTAATAACAGAATTTGTGGCTAACTTGTTCAATAATAATACATGTATTATCAGTATCTATGTGAATTTTATTATTTGGACATTCAAATCGGAAGAGGGCAATGTTAATCTTATTACCAAAACCTAAAGTTATGTTTAACTTCATGTGAATCGCTGTTTCCTTTCCCTTAAATATTATGTGAATTATGTGCCTTTGGGCCCAGTCCTGCTTTTATGTAAGCCTGTGACTGATCTACTGAAGTCCATAGATTTATACAACCAAGCATGAGCTACTTTACTCATGCAATGGTAGGAATGGCTTTAACTGTGAAGCACAGATTTGGATTATAACAGAATATTACAACATGTAAAGGCTGTAACTTTCAATTCATGCGGTCTTAGTATAAATGAAACACTGCTCCTCAGAAGCCACACAAAGTCAGGTATGCATACATACCTAGGTTATGATGCTTTCAAACCTGACAGTGAAATGGTAACCTTATTAATTGAAAAGAGAGTTTTAACTACTGATTTCAGTGGGATCAGGTTTCTGTCTAAGCTCTGTGTTAAAAATGAGATATTTAGTGGCATTAATTCTCTTTGTCATGCAAATATAGGAGCACAGTAATCCATGACTTTCTGAAGAATTGGTAAACCATTCACAGATTCCACAGAACACAAAAAGGTAATCTCCAGTTCAGGACATGCATGAATTCTTTGTTGCCTTGTCAGTTAAGAAATTTGAAATAAAAAAAAAACACATAGAATATTATTTTTATGAAAGTTGTGTTTTTGTGGAACACAGGAATAGTCTTGGAACAATATGAGCTATTAGGGCTCCTCTAGCAGGTACATGGTGTGCTGGGTGATGAACTGGCTGAAAGTCAGGGCTCAAAGGGCTGTAGTGAATGGGGCTACATCTGGCTGGCAGCCAGCCACCAGCAGCGTTCCTCAGGGCTCAGTTCTAGGGCCAGTTGTGTTCAATACATTTATCAATGATCTGGCAGCAAGAGTTAAATGCATCATTAGTAAATTTGCTGATGATATATTAAACCTGGAGGTGCAGTTGACTCTCTCGAGGGCCTTGCAGAGGGATCTAGGTAGATTAAATCATTGTGCAATCATCAATGGCATGAAATTTCAAAACAACAAATGCCGGACTCTGCACCTAGGATGGAGTAATACCAGGCACAAGTATAAACTGGGAGAGGAGTGGCTGGAGAGCAGCCCAGCAGACAGGGATCTGGGGGTGCTGGCTGACAGCAGGCTCCATATCAGCCAGCAGTGTGCCCTGGCAGCCAAGAGGGCAAACCGCATCCCAGGGTGCATCAAACCCAGCACAGCCAGCCGGTCACAAGAGGTGACTGTCCCGCTGTATTCAGCGTTGGTGCGGCCTCACCTCGAGTGCTGTGTGCAGTTCTGGGCCCCACAATTTAAGGATGTTAAGGTACCTGAATGCATCCAGAGGAGGGCCACAAAACTGGTGGAAGGGCCGGAAGGTATGCCCTGTGAGGAGCGGCTGAGGACTTTGGGTTTATCTAGTTTGGAGAAAAGGAGGCTGGGGGGTGACCTCATTGCTCTCTACAGCTTCCTGAGGAGGGGAAGTGGAGAGGGAGATGCTGATCCCTTCTCCCTGGGATCCAGTGACAGGATGTCTGGGAATGGCTCAAAGCTGCATCCAGAGGGGAGATTCAGACTTGACGTTAAGAAGCATTTCTTTACTGAGGGGATGGTCAGACACTGGAACAGGCTTCCCAGAGAGTGGTCAATGCCCCATGCCTGTCAGTGTTTAAGAGGCCTTTGGACAATGCTTTAACTTTTGGTCAGCCCTGAATTGGTCAGGCAGTTGGACTGCCTGATCATTGTAGGTCCCTTCCAACTGAAATATTCTATTCTATTCTACTCTATTCTATTCTGTTCTGTTCTGTTTTCTCCAGCTGATTGCCCAAGACTTGTCTCTACAGTTTTACTTCCATTTCTTTTCTCATTTTGATACAGAGGATGTTGGATACTTTCTGAAAAATGGAAGTTATTACAATAAGACCTCACTCATCTCACCCTTCCAGACTGTCAATGCCTACAGCTATGTGAGTAGAACGTACAGGTTTGAATGCCTACAAACATCTGCATGCTCGTGGAATTCAGGTAGCCCAGGCCTACGTGGGATGACCAAGTCAATAGCTGTCTATGTTTCTAGCTTTTATTTGGGCCCTCGTGGTAAAGTAAAAGAAGAGCCCTGGCCAGTCTGAGGGGTTTTCTGTTCATGTGCAGAGGCAAAAGCCATAGGGGATGCCAAAGGGAGAGAAAGGAAGACTCCTCTGAAAGGTAAAATTGGCAGCTCATGCTGTCAGGCAGTATTGAGCTGCAGTCTTCAGGATCACAGCTTTGGATTTAGGTACTTGTTGTGGTTTAGCCCCAGCCAGCAACTAAACACCACGCAGCCGCTCGCTCACCCCCCCAACTCCGGTAGGATGGGGGAGAGGATCGGGAGGGCACACGGAGGAAAACCTGCGGGTTGAGATAAAAACAGTTTAATAATGGAAATAAAACAAAGGAGAACAGTGATAATAACAACGATAACAACAGTAACAGAATATACAAAACAGGCGATAAACAACGCAACTGCTCACCCCCATGTGTTCCGGACCAACCGCCCGAACCGTGCGCTTCCCCCCGAAGGAACCGCCCCCGGTTTTTAAGCTGGGCATGATGTCACATGGTAGCGAATACCCCATTGGCCAGCTGGGTCAACCACCTTGGCTATGCTGCCCCCCAGGTCCCCCTGCACCTAAAAGGGCAGGGGACGCTGTTGGTGCAAGCACCACCCCGCAACAACCAAAGCATCAATGGGCCATCAACATTCCTTTCATTGCCAAACCCAAAACACAGCACCCCCTCCAGCTACAGGGAAGAGAGTTAACTCTGTCCCAGCCGGAATCAGGACAGTACGTAACTGCAAACTCAGAGCAGCTCTGCATATTAAGTATTTTCAGACTTACCCCTGAAGCTGCATTATAGAGAAGATGCCTAAACAGAGCCCAGAGCTGTGCATCTACAGCTATTCCATGTTTAAAGCTTTTCGAGCTGTGATAGGCATTACTCTAGCCTTTACTCTAATGAAGAGAAGTTGTGTGTTTGGGGCCAACTGATTGTGCTGATGTATTTCAGACTGAATCAAGTTAATATTTGCCATTTCTGACACAGTCTAGTCTGTGCTGAAAAAAAGGGTTCTATACACCCTTCAAAACTACAGATGGATTACAGAAAATGCAGCTGGTTCAGCTGTCTGTTAGTAACAGTTGTTTCATCTTGTTTACTTTAATTTTAATCTTCCTTTACTGTAAACACCCTGCTTGTGCTAATAGTTCTATCTGTAAGCAATGAGCATATTTCTGTCCCAGTGCTCACTTTTAGAATGTCAGGCTTAATAAGTTTACATGAGACACATCACGCAGGATGTGTAGTTGCAACAAAATTAATATGTTACAGGAACATACATCATGCAGGCAGGGCTCTCTGAGTGATTTCAGATGCCAAATTTCGCAAGACCCTCCCAAATGATAGAGCAATCCCTTTCAAAAATCATAAATCCAAGCTGACCTGTTGTTGAAGAAAACATGAAATTTCGCTAGTGAACTCAGTGTAGTCAAAAACTCTTCCTGTCTCAAACAGTCTTTTTTCCTATCAGATTTAGGTTGACAATAAGAAATACACAATGTGAAAGCTGCCACATGGTTAATCTTCTTCTATTTCCTGCCCTCAAGCTTGGTCATTTCTTATGTATCTTTGTCATTCCAGGTTCCTCCTACTTCACATTACTCTGTAATCAGTGTGTGCTTATTATCTCTTCACTGAAATAGGACTGCCGCCAAGAACTTTAATCCTTGAGAATACGTGATCTTCGAGACCCAAACCCCATCATGCAACAATGTATAAGGTATTAAAATCTTATAACTGAAATCAGAATTCAGCTAAGTGAGCACAGAAAGCTTTGACAAAGCGGGTTAAGCAAGCAAAAGCTTCTTTCAGTTACATATAATGGAATGGAAACAATCTTTGACAAAGCCATTGAACATGATACATAATTATTTTATAAATTATGAATTATTATACAATTAACTGTTTGTTAAGTAGAATATGATGCATAATTTCTACACGTTGTCTCCTGCAAGATATGTTTGAATAATTATATGGACATGGAATACTGTAGTCGATAGATATAAAGACACATCTTTGCCCTCATTGAGATTATATGCTATTTGGTGATTCAAGGAATCTGTGGAAACACCCCATTTGGTTAGAAGGATTTAATCTTTCACCTTGCTCTCATTTTTCACTGATCAGTAACTCTGTAATTGACTTACATCTTAACTGGCATGAAATTGGGAATCTCACTTCAGCAAAATAGTTGGATTGTTTATTTATAATCTTAAACAGCTGTAATAGGGGAATTAGCAAATTCTTAATCCTTTTGAGAGTATCTTGAAATAGGACCTCAAAGAATCTTAGGGAGAACTTACCCTCATGCAAGGGAACTTGTCAAGCTAGCGGAGGAGCTCTGTCAGTTCCAGTACTGGCTCCCATGTACGTACTTTAGTTACAGCTTCTGTGTTTGATGCTCCTCCAGACAACAGGATGCTATGGTTGTGTTTGCTTTGAAATCACAATTAAGCCTTGTAACTTTGCCAGTTCCTCTTACTCTCCTTAAGCTACTGCACATTTTTTTCATTTTCTTTCCGAGTTCTTGTGAATGCTGAAAATTTTCCTTCTTTTGTTCCTTTTTTGTTGGCTATGGACAGTACAACTAACATTTTTCTGTGAAGATATTTCTAAACATATACAGACAGAAATATTTTTAAATAAAATAATCATGGGAAACATGGGAAAAAGAGAAAAAGAGTGAAACTTTTTTTAAGTGTTTCAGCATGATTTGGAGTGACCTTTGATTAAGATTTCTTTTCAAGGTGGCAAGCAGATTCTGTTGTCTTCTATTTATCTAAATATAGATAGGGTGTGCAAAAATTAGCTTGAAACTCATTACAAATGCCTGAAAATCCTTTTCAGGTGGTGTAATACAGGTATATGGACACTTCAGTTTACTGCTTTTACCTGTAGCTTTGTGTAACATAATACCCAAATTGTGCTCCTCTGAGATTGTTCCTCTGTTGGAGGTGCACAGCAGAGCGAACACTTCTGTGACTTATTCATAGCACCTTCATGATGACTGTTCACTGTTGGGCAAATGAGGGATAATCATGGATCTTACATCACAAGTGTTAATGTGGGAAGACCATTATAACATCTTTTATAGTACTTGGACAAATCAAGAGATACTGCTTGTGCACTGCAGTTTAACCATTCTTAGTACTAAATGCTGAACTGCCTTACCAGAAGGAATGGAAAAAATTATATACTGTCCTTTAGAAGGAATCAGAGATTTAGATGGGCATTTAAATGACACAGTTTCAAAAGATTTCTGCAACTGTTTAGTAGAAAACCTAGCTGCAGTACAGAAGTTGACTTCTGTTGCCAGTAGTGATGGAGTGCAATCGGTCAGGTAGTTTTATGATCAGTCAAGGGATTGATACCTTGGAAAATTCTTGATCCAGTGATCCATTGATCGATTGAAACGTAAATTTCTTTCCAGCTATGTACAGTTTTTAAAAACTTGCAGTGGAAATACTTGAAATTTCTGGTCAAACTAAAGAGCAATGGATGCTACAGAAGAAACAATAGTGTGGTGGCCTGAACATTCAGCAGGAATAGGAGACCTACATTTACATCTTTGTTCTGTCTAATTCAGAGCAGGGACCTGTGCCTTTATATACCATTATTGCAAGTGAGAACTTTGGCCACAGGACTGTTACCTCACTTGTGGTGAATGTTCCTTTGTGTTTCTGCAGTTTCCTAAAGGTGCTGCTTCTTTTCCTGTAAAGAACATGAATGTTTTTGACATGATAAACATATTTTCTTTGTAAGGCAATTGCTCTAACGTATGCATCCATATCAAAGCTAATTCTCCCCATGGGGAGGGATGAATCAAAAAGTTGGTTAAATGCATGTATCCCCTTGCGGAAGAGGGGGAGTGAGGCCCTGAAGGAAGCTGGAGCAGGCTCCTGGCAGGAGCTGCGGTCTGTGGAGAGAAGCGCACACAAGAGCAGATTTTCTGGCAGTAACTGTGGCCTGTCGGAGACCCACACTGGAGCAGTCTGTTCCTGATGGACTGTACCCCATGGAGAGGATCCATGCTGGAGCAGTTCTTGGAGAACTGAAACCCATGGGAAGGAACCATACTGGAGCAGTTAGTGAAGGACTGTGTCCCATGGGAGGCACCCCATGCTGGAGCTGTGTGGGTCTTCTCTGGGAAGGATTAGGGAGGGTTGACAGAAATGCAAGAGTATTTTTGTCCTTGGGAGGAAACTGTGAGTTCACTGTAATGGATACATTAGGCCTGGAGAACATTTGGTTCTTCCCATTGAATTAATGTGGCCTCAGCAAAATTCTCCTCTTTCCCATCTGCAAATTGGTTGACTACTTGATTTAGCAGTGTACCTAATTTAATCTGTTAGGATTCCTCTTCAGTCTTTCACTCCTCCTCAAAATTTGGATGGGTTCCTGACCTCTTGAACTTATCTGGCTATCTTACAGTCCTGCATTAAGATTCATAAACAGCAAATACCATGCCCGCCATAATTCCTTTGCAGCTTGAATGAGGTGCCAGACAGTATGCAGGGGGAGAGGTACATTGTAATCTAAATGACATAATAAAGGTGTTTTGTGGCCTGTAGACTGCCCAGAATTATGCCCTGGAAGTGCCAAAATGTACGTCTGTACAGTGCAATCCCTTATGAAAGGACTCGGTCTCTTTCTGCGACAGAAGCAATGAATGTACTGCTTCACAAACACTCAAGTCTTATCAAAGGTAGGGCATACATTTATGTTTGGCAAGGATTCTTTCTAGGAGATGGCCTGGATGTACAGTTAGCCCTGGGATTTTCAATGTCTGAATAATTATGACATTTGAATTTAAAAAGCAATAATGTGTATTGTTTTGTGCAGCCATATGTTTGAAAAAATACTATGATTATTGCTTAGCAACTAATGTACTAACAATATGTTCCTTGTGGATGTAGTCTTCATATCAGTGTCAGATCCTGAACATTCCCTTTCCCATATTTCAGTCAGATAGCTCATGCAAAACCATATAACCAATACAGTGTTGTTCTGGGGCTGTTAGCTAAGACTGCTGCATTCCCTAGTTATTAGACACTTTATAATGAATTGCTATGGCTTAATCAACATGAAAATGTTCAGCCTCATACCAGCAGTCTAATACCTGCAGTCTAAAGTCTGATGATGCCATCAGAGGAAGATTGAAATTTCTCTTGTGCTGCATATGGGACAATGCAATTTTGAATATGACATAAAAGATCTGAATCAAGTGTCTGGTGCCTAATTGTTGTTAAATCAAAGCAGGCAATGAGATGCAGCGAGAGGCAAGCCTAACATCATGTGTACGCATCTTTCCCAAATAATGATCATAGGTACAGCTTCTACATTTTGGATTTGCAATACGCACAAGAAAATTCCTATTKTCAAGCACAGTGATAGTGGTGGGGTAGTTGGGCTTTCATTCTGGAAGCTACTGTCTCCAGCTTTTACCACCCTGAGATAGGCGCCCATACACATCTGACATCCTTTTTTCTGGTCTTCTGAGGAGACACGTCAGCTAACTAACAGACTTAAACATATTTTGTCACCATAGATGCAAGTCACAAATGAGAGAGATTACAGCTTTTCCACACCAGAAAATACGGTGTTGCAGCGAAGCAGAGATCTGTTTTCTGTCTGTTCTCTTAAAAGACCTTGGGAAAGCTAGCTTTGCGTAGACCGGCTAAGAGTCTGGTCTTGGTGCCAGGCCTTTTTTCTAAAAGAGGAGAAGAGTATGAGTATCTCTCTCAGATGAGCAGCAGAGGTGTGTAAGATAGGACCAAGGCTATAGCGTCTTCCTTCTGTGTAGAGAACAGTCAGTTTCTAACTCTGCCTTATATTATAGAACTTTAGTACCTGTTACATAAAATCATTTTCAGAAAGTTATGCAAATGGGATAATGACAGACACTCATTACTATATGATGCCATTTTCATAGTGAAATCAGAAAGCATTTTCTTTCTTTCATATTGTTTGTAATCTTTCCCAGGATGATTCTTGTTCTTATAAAAATAAATAAATTCTTTCCCTACTGTATGCAGTAGTCAAACCAACCAAGACATTTGTGTGAATTTTGTGCTATTTCCTTCCTCGTTCTTACATCAAACAGTTTTTTAGATACATTTGAGGTGTAGAACATTTTTAGTTAATGTTAATTAGCTTTATATGTTGAGCTGAAGCAAATGAAAAGATCATTTTGCTAAGTTTCTGTTTCTACACCACCTCTCATTTGTGTAATCTCTCCCTGACTGGACTTTCCAGGTACTGGAATAGAGTAATAATGATATGAATAATAAAAATGTCATGTAACAGGGTTGAAATTTTAGCCATTTTAGAAAAAAATAAACATGGGAAAAAGTCAGTTCACATGTCTTTTCTGAAGTAATTCATTCTGAGATATATGTTTTGTTTTCTCTCCCAGACCCTGCTGTCCACTATAAGGCATTTTGTGTACAAATAAGCTCAGATCTATGGGATAATTTTCTGAATTTTAGACTACTGCTTTTGGACAGTTTTATGAGTTTATAACCATTCAGTTTTATGTGTGTATTCTTGTCCCTTTTGAAACTATAGATCTGTACCACATTGTGCTGTGTTTTAAAATGAATCTTAATAAAACATAATTTCCAGAAGGAGCTCTGGGAGAAAAAGCAAAAGATAAAGTTTCAAAGTTTAACTGTACAGGACAACGTTAACTTATATAACTGTTTCCCTGTTCTCATGACAAATAATAATACCTAACATGAGAAGGATGAAAGATTACTGAGAAATCCTGATTTGTTTGCCTGTTGATTGAAAGAAAATTGGTCATTAAGTACTCAGTTGTCCCTTGGAAATGTTGCTAACTGTGGAATCTGTAGGCAAAATCACAGGGTGGAAAGAATAATTGTTTTAAATACTCACAGCACACAGTCTGAAAGAATATTAGGCTATTTGGGATTATTAAATCTCTTTGTGGGCTAGCAGTCCTGCTGTGCGTAAGTGCTTATTTTTAAAAATAGGCACTTATATGGCACAGCTGGACATGAAGAGGAAAAAAGACTTTCAAGTTCTAAACAACCTAGAATTTCTTCCCTGTGATTTTGTGAATATTTATTTTTTTGTGTGATGGATTTTGTGCAATTTTTGATGTAGCTCCATCACTTGAAAAACTGCAGCATGAATGGGCTTTATAGTAACTTGATATTATTTTCTCCCATTACTGGGATTAGAAGTATTTTATAAAAGGAAATTATTGTAGCTGATTAAAGTGTGTTAGGGATCACACTGAGGATAGAAAAGACATATTTTCTTTCAACTTTTCCCAGATTTTGTTCTGTGAAAGGTACATAATGACTAGCTCCTAGATGATGAATTTACTGCTTTATATAAAGTTTGTCATGGTGCCACAGGATTTGATGGGCTTTCA
Organism: Oceanodroma leucorhoa; assembly: GCA_030449065.1. Lineage (NCBI taxonomy): Eukaryota > Metazoa > Chordata > Aves > Procellariiformes > Oceanodroma > Oceanodroma leucorhoa. Next base: position 549,724 of record JASVER010000138.1, on the reverse strand, counting down.
ACATCTAGATTGTCCCTTTGAGACTAACTTTCGGTATCAGCAAGCTACTTTTCTGTTCACCAAGTAGAACTAATATTCTGGGAAGACGGCATTGATTTCTGTATCTTTTGGTTTTCACTGTGACTCTTTTAGTGTGAGGGGGTAAGTCTCTAATTGAATGTAGAATGAGCAGAAAAGCAACTGGTTTTAGGTCCTAGAGTATGGTATATCAGATCTTTAGATTTGCATGAAAAAGGTGTGGTTACCCATGTATGTATGTTGGCAGCATTGCTGCCATAGCCTCACCACTCTAGAATTTCATCACCATCCTCACAGCCAACAGTGCTGCTTTTTTTCCCCTTTTAATCCTCTTCTGACAGTCCTGACACCTCATTCCTTTAAGCAGCAACTTCACTATTTACACATTTTCACAGTGCTGTGGCTGTTAAAAGTGACTTCTTCCTGGCATTGACCAGCCTTAATAATTCAGTCATGCAACACAACTTTGCTTCTTGTCTCTTATGTCACTGCCCAGCAGATGTCAACACAACCAGTTCCATTAAGGCACAAATAACTGTCTAAGCATGTGAACTGCATTATGCATGCATACTTTAGAGAATATACAGAATATACTCCCGTCTTCCTGCATAATACCCTCTATAGTTCCAGAAATATATTATCCTTTCTACTGCAAAAATACAGAATACTGCTCACTTTTCACCTGCTCTGAATACTTCTGATGCCAGAGATGGAGGCATAGTAGAATATTTTAATTATTAGAGCAGGTTTATCTTTCTAATTATTTCTTTATTGGGCCATTTTCATCAGTAATGAAGAAATCTGAAGTAATTACACGTTGACTGTGATTTTTGATGCCAGTACTGATTGTATCATATCCTTTGGACCCTGCACCCCCAGAGGTCTGCCTTTGTTTTCTCACTCAGACCTTCCCCATTATCAGGTCTACCTGATGGATTTCCCTATAATTTCTTTCTGGACAAATCCCGTTCTGCCACTTGCTGATACTCCTGTCCCTGACCAGTTGTGTTCAGCCTGTCTACCTGAGAAGACATAATCTTCAACAGATGTCAGTGCAGGCATCTGTTTATTTTTGTCATGTTTCTTCTATGCCTTGATTTTGTCCTCTGCTGTTAAACAGCCTTTCCCTCTCCCCTGGATGTTGAGCAACCACTCAACAGTTGCTTTCCTTTTGCTGCAAGTATGTGTGACCCTTTGTGGCCCAAATTTGTGAGCTCATGCTGTTTGTCTATTACCTGTGCCTGAAGATCAACTCTCAGAAATAGGCTTTCTGGCAAGCTCCAGTGCAAAAATGAGCTCTTTTGAGAATTTTTGATGCCGTTTTCTTAGCAGACATTGAGAAAGTATAAAGAGAGGATTGCTCACTCCAACCCTGATAAATAACAAATTAATGTACTCATATAAGCATAACTTRGGGCAGTGAAGAAGGGATGAGAAATAGAGCACTAACTATTCATCATACAGCAAGAGGGGTAGTTTTCAGTGTTGAAGAAAAAAACAAAGGTTGTATTGGGGACTTCTTTTGGGAAAAATTGGCACCTTGCTAGAAGAACAGGTACATGAGTAGGAAAGCTATTTCTAGAATGTTGAAATTTCTTAAAAATTGCCTAAAAATGTTGGAATAAAATAAATGGAAATTAAAGCTAATTTTTAGATAGATAGCTTAGAGAATAAAATACTGGTTCAGCCAGTAGGGACTGCTGATCAGAGGCTTGGAAATCTTTCTAGCCTAAGTTAGGAAAGCTCTGAAGTCATTTAGTTGCCTCCTGCCAATACTCCCTAATGTATTCCTGATCTTGACTGCTTTCTCACATCTAATTGGAAAAGATTCAAGTGACAGAACTCTCATTGCTTCCCTTGGGGTGAGGGTGTTTAATTGATCTCATGGTGAGAAAATTACTTCTCAGGGTGCAGGAAGTAGTTCTTAAGAACGTGTCCTGGTAACTGATAGAGATTTGCATAAAATCTCATTGAGAAGGCAAAGCTGCTTAACGTACTTTTGGAAATTCAGTAGCCATGTTACCTCTTTGCTTCATATTCACCAGGAGCTGAAAGCTAGCATATGAATAGAGCTGGCTCTGCTATCTTGTGCAGTCTCTAATACGAGCCATCTTACCCTGCAATCGTAACATTCACTTTTGCAGGAGGGCAGTGGCACCATGTGGTCAGGGTGCAGAGGTATATGTCCTTCCATTTAGATTTCCAGCAGGGACTAGACAGCTGCATGCTGCTAGATTTAGAACTTAACTAGACTCATGTAACGTAAGTCTATAAATAAAAAACTGTATCACACTGCAAATTAGATTCAATCCTTTATATAAAACTCCTACAGAATTTAATGGGGATGAGGCTGTGGGAAGCAAAACAGTCTCAGCTCAGTGAATTTTTACTGAATACAATGTGTTGCAGTTTATTAACATAAACTTCTAATCATAGATTCAGGTATTGAGAAAAAGAGAACAACAACAAAAAATACTAAAGAAACACTTAGGGGGACAGTTTTCCTCCTTCTTTCCCAGGCTCAACTTCAGTCAAACACCTCCTCTCTCCCCTTCCTAGTCTCACCTTCCCTTGGTTTCACTGCGTGTTACACTCACCCAACCCAATCCCTTTGGTGGGGCAATGGGCAGCCTGGGAGGCTGGGGTAGCGTGTAGTTTGTGTATGACACTCCTTGCTTCCTACTCATTTTCCTCTGCTCCAGAAAGGGTCATCCATGGGCTGCAGTTCCTCTGTGGCTGTCCACGTCCTGGCGTGGGCCGCCCTAAGCTGCAGTCCTTCAGGAATGTCCCTGAGTGATACTCCTGCAGTGTCTCCTTTCAAATGTGGTGCCAGCTCTGTCCCCAGCAATGTCTCCTTCCATGTGCCTCCTCCCCTGCTTTYCCCCCTCACAGCTGCAACTTTTTCTTAAATATGTGTGAGATAGGGTGTGAGTAGGGGCTCCCCTGCCTGGCTGCAGGGGGGTTTTACGGGCAATGGGATTTTGACAGTGGTCTCAGAGCCATCTGGAAACATCTGCGATTGGCATTGGGCTGTTCCTGGCCACGTCTCAGGCAGAGCACCCTGGAGTTCCTTGCTAGGGTGCCCCATGCAGTAGCCAGCAAGATTCCGTAGAAATTGCGACGAGGCTGGCATAGTATCTCTTTCATGGAGCTTCCAGTGCCATAGACCAGTTTGAAAATTATGCTCTATTAAAGATCCTGGTTAGCTATTCCCTACACGCACATGCTTTTAGACACATGGGAAGACACATGCCCATGCGTGAAAAGGCTGGAGAACTTGAGGAACATTGCTTCTGTTTTTCGTCCTCTCCCTTTGAGGAGAAATACCTTGATACAGGCATAGAGCATAGTATTGGGATTCCAATGGCAGTTGCTTCTGCTTTAGAGCAGCACTGTCTCTAGGATACTCATTGCTATCTGAGGAAATATGTGAGGCTCCAGACACTGAGAAGTACTCTCCATTTCTAAAGGTGGTATTCAGAACTTCGGTAGGCAGTGCTGGAGTACTGTTGCATGGGAAGCACAGGCTTTGTATATGGAAATAATATGGTAAATACACACCCTTCTGGACCTTTATCAAGAATACCATAAGGACTTAATGTAGAAGTTCCTGCTCCATTGAAGGTACACTACTGCATATTATGTACTTCTAGCATTATGAGATATGGAATTCCAGTTCATATTTGTAGTTGAACTGCTCTAAGAGGGCCAATGTTGTTTGGGGCTGAGAAGTTAATTTACTCTAATTACGTAAGTCACCTTCTGAAACCTGATCACTACTTAGGTTTCAGACTTTCTTCCTTTTTTTTTAACCCACTGATTCAGAGACTTACCTGGTGCTTCAAAGATTGTGCAGTTGAAGAGGGAGTTTTTCTCTTAAATTGGTGCCCGTGGCAATAGGACTCCTAAGTTTGCACTTTGTCTTAGTTTCTCAGAGACTGGATCACTCATTATGACTTACGTGTAGTTAGCTGAATCTCAGTCTGCTAGTTGAAGAATAGTCATTATGATTTTGATTTCTTTTTAATGGCATTAAGAACATTTTAAATTAAAAGAAAAAATAAGGTTTCTTTTGTTTTCTAATAAAAGTAATGGCTATGATTTTACAGCTGAAATATAAAAAAACTGAGTAGCTTGGATCTCTCAAACCTCACTGGTCCTCTTGTTAAGCAGCACACTGAACATTATAGACCTGTTAAAAGGGTTAGCAAGAATCCGTTTATATGCACTTTAGACACCTATAGTAGTGCACATACTGTGGATAAACATGACAATTCTGATGAGATGATATGAAAAGCTGCATTACCCTCCCAGCCAAGTGATAACCAGCTAATTTGTATTGTCGAGATGCTTGTAGGACTTGGTACCGTGTAATCTGTTTTCCTTTGGGAAGTGTGTTTCATACAGTGTGATGCCAGATAGATACATATAAGTGACTATTTTCCTCAAAATAATGCTGAAGACAAAGGGCTGCAGCATATTCACAGCACAATAACACATGAATCCAATGAATCTTTAGGGATTTCAGTAGAGGACTAGTCATTCTTTTTTAAGATTTTCAAAAGCAGACAGAGGAATCTCACTGTTAAATGCATTTCTATGCATTTTTGTGAAATGGCATATTGTCAAATAAAACAGTTGTTGTGGTTCTGTAATATCATGCTTTGAATATGTTTGCTGAGGTAATATGTACCCATTAGATGGGATCTGCCTATGCCTCTCAACAGTTCTTCATTATGATAAGACTGTGGAAAAGTGGGATTGTGATCAGCAGGATGCTGTCCTGACATTTCAAGCGTTACACTGGTATCAGCTGCGAGTACCAGCCAGCTTTTCTGGGGACCTTGCTTCAGTGACAAGACATAACTCTGGTCAGTGTTATTCACTGGGGAAGAGCCCAACCCTATAGAATGCTAACAGTCTTTGATTCCCTTCTCTAAGATCCTGTTGCCAATTTTTGTATGGTAGAGCTTGAAAGATGCCTTGATCCAAATTTCATTAGCCTTTTGAGAAATTTAGTCATAAGATAAGCTAGTGACTGTATTTTTGTCATGGTGCCAGCTGCTGGGGCTTCATAGTGCATCTCAGCACTATCAAGTGCCAGAGCAAACCATCTAGCGCATAAGAGAAAATACAAGCTATATATCTGATCATATGAACGATGCTTATTCTTAGGAGCCTGTAGGGTAGCTTATAGGTTGAAATTTTTCTTTAAAGTATTCTTGTTTCACTTTGAATCATATTTGAGCAGTTTCAAAGCTCCAAGTATAGGACAGCTGAAGAATAGCAGAAAAAGACATCTTTTTGACTCTCTGGAAAACCCTGTCATAAGCATTGTTCAGTGCCTAAAATATTGTGGTGTTAGACTGAGATTTTTACCACTCATCAGGACATCCTCAGATGTGTAATAAAAAATGTGTTTGTAAAAGCAGTATACAATTAGCTACATGCTGGATTTAGCTTTCTTACTTTCCTATAAAGCTTCCTCAGCTTTCCTGAATCCTAGCTGGACTCATTTGATGCAGTGAGCCCCATCTCTTTTGCTGGGTCACTGACTTTCTGACTGTTTTTATTTCATTGAGTGGCATTATTGGTATCATTTGGGTTCACTCACTCTTTTACAATAGTAGCTGTTAACTACCATCAGTGAGTTTGCATCAAAGGATGTCTTTTTTGAATGATGTGATGAATGAACTCACTTTGAGTGAGGCAATGACAGCTTGTAATTTGCGGGGGACTTAACAACAATTTCAACTTTATAATGAACCTATTAGATCTGTGTAGTCATTCCATACAAATTGGATTTGACTCTCCTTCAGAATTTCTCTACACCTGATCTGGTTTTGTTGTCTTAAAACAAAAAACTCCAAATGGTAGTATCTTCAGCATGTTAAAGTTTTTCTGCTTTTGTTCAGACCTCCAAGAATTAGATACAGATTAGAACTTTCAGTATTTTCTGAAACTTCTGTCTTTTGAGACGTCCAATAAGATACTCTTCATTGTTTCCTGTCTTAAGTCTTCAGTACATGTTGTTTTGCTGTTCTAGGCTGATAGAAAAACAAGGGTAACCTTCAACAGCTTTTATTTATCCACATTTCTTCAGCCTATTTCCTTTTCACTACATTCCAGCTAGAAAGAATTAATTGGAGAGGAAATCTGGGGTGTAAGAACTGTGAGAAGGAATTGTAGAAATAGATCTCTCCAGAATGGCAGGAAGACAGAAAGAGCCAAGTGAAGAAGTGAAAGACCAAAAATCTGCAACACCTGAAAAATGAGTATGTAGAATCATAGAATCATAGAATCATTAAGGTTGGAAAAGACCTCTAAGATCATCGAGTCCAACCATCAACCCAGTACCCATGCCCACTAAACCATGTCCCGAAGCACCACATCCACACGTTTT
>JASVER010000138.1:524696-542613 GCA_030449065.1 Oceanodroma leucorhoa | reverse complement strand
CCAGATCCCTCTGCAGAGCCTTCCTACCCTCAGGCAGATCAACACTCCCGCCCAGCTTGGTGTCATCTGCGAACTTACTGAGGGTGCACTCGATCCCCTCGTCCAGATCATTGATAAAGATGTTGAACAAGACTGGCCCCAAAACTGAGCCCTGGGGAACACCGCTCGTGACCGGCCGCCAACCGGATTTGACTCCATTCACCACAACTCTCTGGGCTCAGCCGTCCAGCCAGTTTTTTACAGAGAGTTGATCTCAAGCCAGACCATTTGATTTCCCATTTCCTTTAGTTACTCTCAGCAGTTGGGATCCTTTGACTGTGCTGGCATCAAGCAGGACCAGACTACAGTTTTCCTTCCAAGGCACTGAATTTATTTAACAGAATAAGCATGGTACGTGGACAAAAAGACTGCAGTCTCCCAAGTGATTAATTTATAGTTCTGTCTGACCTGCCTGTCTGTCCTTGGGTAATTTGGAATTAGAAGTTTCTTTTCTTGCATTCCCTTTCTTTCAACAGTTTAAGAATAGCTATTAGCTTGTGCTTGTTAACTTGGAACCCATATTGTTTAGCTGGACACATGCTTTGTTATTTATCCCTTTAACTGTTTTCTTGATGATCTGTCAGACTTTGCTGAATTTGTGAAACACATCACATCTCAAAGGCTGCAACAACCTAACCAAGGAGCCTAAACTGACAAACTCAGTCTTCATTTCCTGATTTCACACTTCAGTGTGAAAAGTGACAAAAAACCCCTGTACCATGCCCTCATTATGTACATATGTGGAGAGTTGTGCAAACTTTCCAAAAGAATAAGAAACCCCTCTGGCAGCTGCAGCAACTTGTAAAGTTTGGCTTATCATTTAATGCGAAAGAAAAACAGGTCATGATGTTCATGTTCATATTTCATTGAAAATACAGTGTAGTCAAAAGGAGTAATTTCCATTGGTCTCAAGAGAATCCCTAGTAAGCAGCTAGAATCATGTGAGGAGCTGGCTGACAGGTGATCTTTCAGTCCCACAGGATCATACTCAGCTGGCAGTAGTTAGAACAACCCCAAAAAGGTATTGAGAGAATCTATGTTGTGAGGGATTGTGAGGATGAAAGGCAAGAAAGAGAACCTCTCCTATTGAGTACCATATTGGAAATATCTTCATTGCCTGATCTATACTTCAGGTTTCTTTCCACTTTTAGTGATAACAACATAGACTAGAAGATACATGACAGCAAATGATTAAAATTCAAGGCTTTAAAGATTATTGCTTATGATCTGTTTGGCCTTTTTGAGTTTTACTGATGCACAACATTTTTTTTTCTTCTTTAGAAATGCTTTAAATGGAAAAAAATCTTCACTGGCAATGGCTATCAGTAAGAAGGAGAAGTTCTGCTGGAGGGTCTTTTCTTTAGTTGCAGTTAAATGAGACTGATTTAAAGCATAAGAACTTCCTCTCCCCTGTAATCACCTCAGCAATTGTGCAGGTGCAACCATTTATGAGGCTTAACTGACATGATTTGCATTAAAATTAATCTCTTTTCTTTGTTTGTGTTTTACAGTACATTTTTTACCCAGATAATTTCAATGACACAGTTGAATATATCATTTTACAGCCCAACTCAGGGACTGGTGAAGTGAAGCCCTGATGAATTGGGAGGAAATTTCTTGAACTGGCTTTGCTGTTAAAACTAGAATCCCATGAAAATACAGCACGCAAGCACGCACAGAGAGACACGCATGCGCACACACCCACGGACACACACCCCAAGGACTCTGGCAAGGCCGGCGGCTCGCACTGCCACGGAGGAGGCACTCCGACAGGACAGCCCCCCATGGAGGGCTCACACACACCGGGCAGACAGCCCAGCCCCCCCCTCCTCCTGGGCTGGCACAGACAAGAGGTCACGGTGCAGCGCACACGGGGGACTCCCCAGGTTCACAAGCACACGCAYGCTCGTGGATCCCCCGAGTACCGGCACGGCCCCGCGGCCCGCCCGGCACCCCTGCCCCGAGCCAGGGCCCCCTTGCCTCTCCACGGGTCCCCGACTCGCCGGCTGGCCCAGCTCGGTGCTCGCTGCAAACACGCAGCACTCACACACTCGCCCCCCAGCACCCCACACTCGCGGGTCCCACTGGGCGCAGACCCTCTGCCCTCCTGAGACCCCTGCCCCGACCCCGAGTCTCCTACTCTCCAGCTGGTCCAGCTTGAAGTTTGCTGGTGATTACCCACGCACATGGGGTTTGGGGAGGATACAGACACTAGCCTCCCTCCAGCTGCCGGCACTGAGCCCCTCAGTCATGCCAGTGCTCCCCAGTAGCTGTTTTCTGGGACACACACTGTTCCCACCCCATGGCTAACTCCAGCCGCTCACACTGAGACCCCCACTCATATCAGCACAGGCCAGGAGTGCCCACCCCCAGTTTGACTCCAGCATCTGGCACCCAGTCCACTCATGCTGGTCCTCCCAGTAGCTGGCACTCATTAGCAATTCAAGGGACGATTACCAGCTCATTTTAGACCAAGGCCTTAGACAGCTTGATCAAAAAACTAAGAAGCTTACGTTCATTTTGTGTCCTTTTCAACCAGTTTTGAGTCAGATATATGCCTGGTATAAGTGCATGGATCTCTAAAGTGAGATATATAGGAGACTACCTGGGACCACAGTTATTCCTTCCTCTGTTAGAAAGCGAGCAACAGAACTTACCTCTCTTTTTATTATATCAGGAAGTGCTTTAATGTATTAAATCATCTTTCATAGAATCATAGAATAGTTTGGGTTGGAAGGGACCTTTAAAGGTCATCTGGTCCAACCACCACCCCCTGCCATGGGCAGGGACATCTTCAACTAGATCAGGGTGCTCAGAGCCCCGTCCAACCTGACCTTGAATGTTTCTAGAGATGGGGCATCTACCACCTCTCTGGGCAACCTGTTCCAGCATTTCACCACCCTCATTGCAAAAAATTTATTCCTTATAACTAGCCTAAATCTACCCTTTTTTAGTTTAAAACCATTACCCCTTGTCCTGTCACAACAGGCCCTGCTAAAACATCTGCCTCCATCTTTCTTATAAGCCCCCTTTAAGTACGGAAAGGCTGCAATAAGGTCTCCCTGAAGCCTTCTCTTCTCCAGGCTGAATAACCCCAACTCTCTCAGCCTTTCTTCATAGGAGAGCTGTTCCAATCCCCTGATCATTTTTGTGGCCCTCCTCTGGACCCACTCCAACAGGTCCGTGTCTTTCTTGTGCTGAGGGTTCCAGAGCTGGATGCAGTACTGCAGGTGGGGTTTCAGCAGAGAGGAATAGAGGGTCAGAATCACCTCCCTCGACCTGCTGGACGTGCTTCTTTTGATGCAGCCCAGGATACGGTTGGCCTTCTGGGATGCGAGCGCACATTGCTGGCTCATGTCCAGCTTTTTATCCACCAGTACCCCCAAGTCCTTCTCAGCAGGGCTGCTCTCAATCCCTTCATCCCCCAGCCTGTATTGATACTGTGGGTTGACCCGACCCATGTGCAGGACCTTGCACTTGGCCTTGTTGAACCTCGTGAGGTTCACATGGACCCACTTCTCAAGCTTGTCCAGGTCCCTCTGGATGGCATCCCGTCCCTCAGGTGTGTCAACAGCACCACTCAGCTTGGTGTTGTCTGCAAACTTGTTGAGGGTGCACTCGATCCCACTGTCTATGGCACTGATGAAGATATTAAACAGTACCGGTCCCAATACGGACCCCTGAGGGACATCATTTGTCACCAATCTCCATCTGGATATTGAGCCATTGACCACTACCATCTGGATGTGTCCATCCAACCAATTCCTCATCCACCAGACAGTCCACGCATCAAATCCATACCTCTCTAGTTTAGAGAGAAGGATGTTGTGGGGGACCATGTCAAAAGCCTTACAGAGGTCCAGATAGATGACATCTGTAGCTCTTCCCATGTCCACTGATGTAGTCACTCCATCATAGAAGGCCTCTAGGTTGGTCAGGCAGGACTTGCCCTTGGTGAAGCCATGCTGGCTGTCTTGAATCACCTCCCTGTCCTCCATGTGCCTCAGCATAGCTTCCAGGAGGATCTGTTCCATGATCTTCCCAGGCACAGAGGTGAGACTGACTGGCCCGTGGTTCCCCAGGTCTTCCTTTTTCCCTTTGTAAAAATGGGGGTTATGATTCCCCTTTTCCAGTCAGTGGGAACTTCACCAGACTGCCATGACTTCTCAAATATGATGGATAGTGGCTTAGCAACTTCATCTGCCAGTTCCCTCAGGACCCATGGATGGATCTCATCAGGTCCCATGGACTTGTGCACCTCCAGGTTCCTCAGATGGTCTTGAACCTGATCTTCTCCTACAGTGGGTGGATCTTCATTCTCCCAGTCCTTGCCTTTGCCTTCTGCGACTTGAGTGGTGAGGCTTGAGCACTTGCTAGTGAAGACTGAAGCAAAAAAGTCATTGTGTACCTCAGCCTTCTCCTTATCCCAGGTTAGACAGGTCTTAGACAGCTTGATCAAAAAAACTAAGCAGCTTACATTAATTTTATGTTCTTTGCAACCAGTTTTGAGTCAGATATATGCCTAGTATAAGTGCATGGATCTCTGAAGTGAGGTATATAGGAGACTATCTTGGACCACAGTCATTCCTTACTCTGTTAGGAAGCAAGCAACAGAACTTACCTCTCTTTTTATTATATCAGGAAGTGCGTTAATGTATTAAATAATCTTTCCTTGCTTATAAGCTATTATACTTGTTAAGAACTAGTCTAAATTTCTTTTTTTGCACTATTACATTGCCAGTGTAATATGAGCTCAGCTGTAGAGATTAGTGGAATTGCTAGCTCTCCTGAATATATACAATTGTGTATCATTGGTTGTATGCATTGGTCATAATTTTCAAAGGAGGAAAATTTTGAATAGAAATTAAAAGGAACCATGAAAACTGTGGGTAAGTTGGATTTTGGATTTGTAAAAGGAAGTCATTCCTGATACGGTTACCTGTGATTGCATGTTGAAGTTACAGGATGTTCTGTCTGGTTTTATATCCTTATAGTACTTGGTGATTGACTTCTCCTTTCTTGAGCTGTACGTTTTACTGACATCAAGCTATGTTTGATTTACTCTTTTTTCCAAAAATTCTCTGGAAGGGTTCTTTAGACATACTGTGAGAGTAAATATCGTATGTTTACTTTTAATGGTACAAGTGTGTCTCTTTTTTAACATTATACCTGATTATCAAATATTAATTTAAGGAGAAATACTTGCAAATGTTTGCTGCATTTTCTATAAATTTGAGAATCTAGATCAGCTGTTCTTTGGAATAGTGGAGTGAGCCTTGCAGTATTTTCTTCCCTAGCTTGTGTGAGCTGTCCACTCCAAACCCTGTCTTCACTCTTTGGGGCAACTACTTTTTCTCCATCCATGAAGAGTAGGATCTGATACTTTGTAGACATCTACATATGTTTTCAGCTCATTCTTCAGTTGTGTTCACAGCAGTACTATTTTTAAAAAGGCCATGATTCATGTTTTTCTACTGGGCTAAAGAACCCTTATCCAGAGCTTGAAGTGAGGTTGAGTGGGGGACTTGTGCTTGACCTGTTTTTTATGGTGTACATTTAGGATCCCTAAGTATGTCATGGCTATCGCATGAGATATTTTCCACCATTTCCAGCTAGACTTTCAATCCAAGCTTCCCTAGAATTTGATCCTAGCTGTCATGTTGCTTAGCACCAGAGAAGTGATAACCCCATGGTAATGGCAAATGTCTCAAATCCTTGTGCCTTTCCTGCGCTTCGCATACACCACACCAGTGAGGTGAATCTAACTGGCTGGGAGCCAAATATCTTATTAAAAAAAGCCTTTTGAACTTTCTGGTTTTAAGCTAGCAGCTCTATAGTAAGATTTGTTTAGGTTCACTTACTGTTTATTGAGTTACAATAACATAGAGACAGGATCAATGCCTAGTGCTTAACAAACAAATAAAAAGAAATGTAGAATGTGTTTCAAATACAGTATGATCTCAATACTACTGATTTCAAAATCTCTAGGGAGCTTGATTCTGCTTTTTAGTTGTTATTGTTAAATATAACAAACGGACACAACAACTGGGTTTAGTTCATTAAAAGAAAACCAGTTTTCATAGCTATCATTTGAGGAAAATATATACTCTCCTTTGACAGTCTGTATCCCAATGTCAGAAAGAAAGGCAAGTTATTGTTTTAAAGAGGCATATCTCCCCTGGTCACAAAGCAAATTGTAGCAGAAGATTTATTGTCTACAGAACAGCAGTATCTTTTGATCTCATATTCTGATATGGCAGTATTAGCCACTTCCTTCAGGATGTCTTAGATAGAAAAGTAGGGTTGGAACTACCTTCTGCCTAGAGAASTTAAACATAGGATAAAATGAACATTCTGGGTGTTGGAGACAAAATTCAACTTAGACATCCAACCAAAAAAGATCCTAATGGAATAATTTCCTGCAACAATTAACCATAGACAGCTTTGAAAAGGAGACATTTTCTCTTCTTAAATATTTGATTTTGGCAACCAGTAAAAGGCTAAGCTTCTCTCAAAATGCCCTCTTTCTTCTACCTAGCTTTTTCACTGGAGAGGCAGCTCTCTGTAGAGCCAGACTCTCCCAAAAGCTAAGGTCTGGTTTATGTGCATGGCAAGACAGCTAAGTTGAACTTCTTTTCATGGCAATCCTACAAGCAAAGTACATTGTCACCATATTCATAATCTTTATTAATAATGTCTCCATTTTTTTAGCCTGAAATCTCTATGGATGGCTAAAGAACACTCTAGAGGTTATCAGCTTTGCAAAGTCCAGAACAGTAAGCATTTCCCATGTATGTGATTTGTGGAATATTCTAAATAAGTTAGAATAGCTCATCAAAATATTATTGAACAAAAGCAATAGCCCTGTCACTGTTACATTTGCATTTGAATCACAATATAAGCACAGTTTGGGAAGAAAAACGAGTTTACAGTACCTCTGAGATGCCAGCACTCTAAGACATAGTTAAGAGAAGCAAGGTCTTGGAAATGTTCTTTGTCAAGTTGTTAAGGATCACTATTATATTGTCTATTGCTGAATATTAGGGCACAATTCCTATCCAAGCATAACCCAAAAGCTCTTCTTGAAAGAAGTAGAAGTCTGGGAGGCACATTACGGTGAAGTTTCACACTCACCAAAGCATTATGACCTAGTAAGGAGGAAAAATTAGACTTGTGGGAACAGCGTAATTGAATAGAGAAAACACATGTGCAGATTGAATCAACGTTTTGGAAGTTTCACATCAGTGTGTTTTAAGGCAATTTAGGGACAGAGCAGCATTCTTTATTCAATATTTAAGTTGGCGTGAAACCATTCTAAATGCCACCTGGAGAATATGTTAGCATGTAGCAGCTCAAAGAAAAGCATAAATACTAGTAGTCATCCAAAATAAAGGCACAGCGGGTAGCTTTTTCAAAGAAGAAAAGTGATATAAGCAGCAAAAAGCCTCCCAAATGGCTTTATAATTAAAATTAAAAAAAAAAATATCATCTGAGCTGTATATTGAAAAATCAGGTGTTAGCCATACACAAGCTGCATAGTGTCTTCAAAATCTGCGTCATTATACTATGGAAGGGAAATTCCCTTTTGCTGAATTTCCTTCACTGCTGGGTCTACTTCTTTGGAACAGCTGTCCATCTGGTCATTGCATTTTGTCTGCTTAGGATTTCCTTCTCCTCTTCTAGCCAATGCCATTAGAGATGTCTGTGTTCAGACTTCCCAGACTTTAATGACATTTAGACCTTGTCATTAAATGGTCTAAAGCCATTTAATGACAAGGCTTTAGAATTATTACTTTAATGAAGGGTTCCAAGTATTTTCTGATTGTTAAGTGCATTCTGACTTTGAAAAAGCAAATGACTGATAGATCATATAAAATGAAACAAGATAGGATTAGATATTATGCTAAGAGTTTATATTGGTTTACATTGGTAGCCAATATATTGCAGATTTAATTACAAGTCTTTAGAATTATTACAATGTTACAAGTAATGACCTTGAACCATAAAGTGGAAAATAGCTTGTAATTCCTTTACTTATTTCAGACTAGAAAAAGTCATGCATGTTCCTCCTACCTACAGATAGGATGAAAACTTAAATATTTCTTCTTTCATTGTTTCAACAAATATAAGAAGTAATAGTGTCCCTTTTAAGTAGGCAATTTAGGTAAGGAACAGAAGACATGGCAATTTATTTGTACCTAAACCAAAATAAAATGATGCTATCTTTGAAGATAAAGACAGAAAAATAGTTTGCTTAAACACTGTGTAATATGAACATAAWTATTCTTTACCCAATTCTGGCTAGTCCTCCAAATCTGATCTGCAAATAAGGATCTGCTTTATGGAAGTCAAAGAGTAACATTAAATAAAGTGGGAAACATATACTGAAACCTTTACCTTAAGCACTCTTTTTCCCTTGCAAAGGGCAGCATCTGGCTCTGTATGTTCATGTCTGCATTGCAAATTGTACTTTAGGGACTTCTTTACTGGAATTAATAATTCCAGGCACAGGGGTAAACAGGCCTCTGGGAGTTTCATACACAAACTGCATTAACATTAAAAATGGCATCTTCAGCTCCTCACAGTTCACTTTGAAAACGCATCTATAATGTCACCTTGTGTCATTGACTTCACATAATATATCACATCAACTGTTTCAAACAGGGGTTGTAAATATAAAGGTAAAAGAAGGCAGTATTTTGGTACATTTGTTCATTGCAAAATATTTTCAACATTTGTCTGTGGTAAATCTAGAGAAAGACAAGCTCAGTGAACATGAAATCACTTAGTTGTCAGGAGTCTGGAACTATAATGCAGGAGAACTGGACAAATGTACTTTGCAATCTCTGTAGATTGAAATATTTTCATTGAATTGTTGTGTTCCTAATGGGTCCATTTGTGGTGGTGGTTCACTCTTAGACGTTGTCTGGGCCTTACAAACCCTTCCGCTTTCCTGTTGCCACTGCACTGCCTGTATCAGTAATCACCAAATCCAGATTCCTTTAACATTTACAAGGAAGGCTCTACAGCACAAGGAGATGATGCTTCCAGATGTGTTTACTGATCTTGTTAGTTTGTATAGTCCAGAAGAAGACAGTTTATTTTCTCCTCTCTGAATAGCTACTTTTAGGCATATGGCCGGGAAGGGACAGATTCTACTGACATTGATCTTTTCTTCCTTTTGGTGATGGTGTCCCGTCCCCAGCTACCCTTTGTGTTTGGAAAATGGTGCTTTGTTTTTAAGACCACACTGAAAATGGTGATACAGCTTCAAAGCAGACAACAGTACAACAAGTCCTCTCGCTCCTGGCGTCTGTGTTTGTGTGCCAGTCATAAAGAAACACTTCACTGAGGACATGTCTGCAGTGAGTTAACTTCACTGAAATCAGGGCCAAACGTCTGGTTACTAGAGAATATCTCTTTTTTGAGAACTTGATCCTGTTATTTCCAGTGGTGAATTAGAAGTGTTGTGACTGAATGATACCTTTTAAAGTAGACACTGAAATATTTTCTTACACCGAAACCAGTTCTTTCGAAAGGCACCCGCGATGCCTTTTCATGCGCTTCCTCTAGCTTGTCCAGGATTCTCAGTTCCTGTTTAGTAGCACTAAGGAGAAGAGTAAGCTTGTTTAGTAAGCTGAAGGAAAAGCACCATTTTTCCTTGGTTTTGCTGGACATCTCTAGTGCATTTACTGTTCAGTGATGACTGTTAACAACTGTACTGCAGAGACAAATAACAAAGACTTGCAAATGCAAGGCAGTATTTTCCTTGTGACTGTGTAAGTTATGGTGCAAAGGTGGAGAGTTATGGTATGATGTGATAATCCATCCCAGGCATAAGCAGGGTGAAATGAAACAAGTTGGTGGTGTCTCAAAGGAATACTCTAATCTGAATATTGTATTACTTAATGATGTCCCAGGTAACTGAAGTTAGTTTCCTACCTGAACAAAAATGATGTCCCGATTGCTTTTCCCCTTGCTTGGAATTATAGCTTCAAAACTGTGTAAAATGCTCCTAGTTTCAGTGGATAGTCATTCACAGTAGGGCAGAAGGCAAATATTTTCATATTCTGCTATGGGCAGGAACACTGGGAAGTTGTGGGGAAAGGTTTAAGAACATCTTAAAAACCCTCTTATTTGGGGTAAGTTGGGATAAACTTTGGAAACTGGGAAATATTTATTGTTACATATGCCAACCCAAGTCCACTGTAATATCATAGCTTCCTGTCCCAAACTGTTCAGGGAGAAGAGAGCTTTCACACTACTGCTCATTTAGAACTTTTTTAACATAAACTTATTTTAAAGCAAGACTGTCATGCCTTGACCTGTATTTCCAATGTTTTTATTAAACACCAGGACCACTGTTTCAGGTCATGGAATCATGGGTACTGCTATTATGTAAATCAATTGTAATGATGCCCAGTATAGTTGTGAACATGTTCGGTTGAAAGGAATAGAAACTAGCAAATGCAAGCAATGAAATTGTCTTTCACTGTGTCAATCCATTTCCTACAAGTTTACATTATTCAAATGACACACGATTTCTAAAAAGCACAGAGGAATTTTAATGTGCAAATAAGTGATATCTAAGATACTTATTGAATGAATGTAGCAATAATATGTTAATTACTGAATGGAACAACTGACTAATGTAGTCACCTCTAATAGTAAATGTTATACAAAATATAGCCAAGGTAAAAAACATGTTTACTCAGTAATATCTGCACCTTCATTATACTCCTTCCTAATTAGATGATTAATGAGACTGATTTACTTTTCATTTTAGTGTGCCTTCTGGCAGCTCTTTGTATTAGCTGAATTATAAAAACATTCCCATCTACAGGATCATATAGTTCTCTGTAATATGTTTCTCAATCTGTGTCCCATTATGCTTCAGCCAAGTTTCTCTTCCAAACAAGAGAAGAAGGAGTTAATAAAAGTCTTTGAAAGTCAGGAAAACTAACTGAATATATTTTGGGAAGGATCAGGACCTGGCATGAAGAGACAGATGCTGTGTCTCCTTGGGAAGCTAGTCTTCCCAAAGAAGACTTTGGGCTTTAGGAGCATTTGGTACTGAAAAAGAATTTTCTCTATGTGGTGCTTGGTCCTGTGGTGCAGAGTTGCAAGGTGAGAGAGACCCTGGGCTGAGCTTGGAAGGGTGAGGTGCCACCTTGAGTACCAGCAACATTTTTGTGGTTGCTTATTCTAAAACATATTAATAACAGAGGTTAGGACTACAGCAGTGGAAAGCTTTTAGGAACAGAATCCTCTTGAGTTGCATAAGCCTTGCTGTTTGGGCTAGGATTGTTGAAGCAAAACTACAGAAGCAGCTCTTGCAGACTCAATGATGGCTTTATGCCCCACAGAGTGTGATGACTCTGTACTAAGAAACATGATTTTGCTACAGGTAGTTTAAGAAAAACTGACCTTGGTCTAAGGTCATGTCTGTACAAGTTTTATAAATACATTTTAAATGTGGCTGAAAAAAAGATTTTTTTTTTTAATAAAAATATTTTCCAGTCTGTGGTATGGACCGTCTTGGAAATCTGCTTTATGAAATCAGGTCCTTCATGCAGGGAAAAAGATTACTCTGGAACAGAAACAATAGGAACTAGGAAAAGACCCTGGGGTCAGTCAAAACAGTCTGGCTACTATGCACAAGTTACTGTGCCATAGACAGTTCAGGAAGATTCAAAGAGTGTATACTGCTGTGTGATATAAAACCTTTACAAAATCCTTTACTGAATTTAAGATGTAGTAATCAGGTGAAGGACTAATTGTCAGTTCAGTTTTTACACTCCATAAAGTGTTCTTATTCTATGCCTTCTGTATGGTCCTGTAACAGTCTAAAATAAGCATTTTGACTTATGAAATCTGAACTTTAGTCTGGACATAAGAGAAAAAGTTAATGTCGTAATTTTTTAAACTGATCTTTAGCTGATTAAAGACTTTTCAGTGAACAGTTTCAAAATGAGTAGTAGGTGGAAACCACTTCCTCCCCCAAATTCTTCAGTATTTAAAAATTTACAAAGTCTTCAGTTAGATCTTACAGGGCTAAGTGTTGTAAAAGAATGTACTCAATGATGCAGGAATAATGAAATGTAGCACCTAACTTGTATGATATCCTGGTAATCTCCACTGCTGTTTAATGATTTTTATCCCATAGATCCTAAGGGACTCGTTAACAGTTTTGGTCAGCTGCCCTGGAGGCTGGTCTGGAGAAGGAGTGACAAAGAAGCCTATCCTTTTTGACCTCTTTCCACCAACCCAAATGGTTTTGTCAGCATGGTGAGATGAATGGTAGCCAGCCCTTAGCTAAACAGGAATTAGCCACAACTTTAGTAAGTCTTTTCTGGAGCCTTCCTGTACAAGAATAAATCTATTTCTTTGTAGCTCAGCGTGTGTGACAAGATACTCTTCCAGGTGGAATAGGTGCTGACTATAACCCTTCAGGATTTGGGTGGGGTCTTTTTCATGATGAAAAGAATAGGTGACAGTGGGTAATTCCCAAATTATTAAAAAAGAATAATTTACTGGCTAGGTGAGCTCCTGCTGCAACTGGGCCATGTCTGGGAATGTTTTTACATGGGCTTTCTCAGGCACTGATAAAAATTAGGGGAAATCAAACCTGCAGTTCTTTCCCAGTATAAGTTTCTTATAGTGTTGTGCTTTCCAGAGGAAGGATTCAAGTGGGACTACTAAAGTGGCAAATGTTTCCCTAAAGCAAATTTTCTTCCCCTTTGAGGTTAATCACTATTTTCTGTTCTCACTTGTGGACCAGTGTCAGGTATTCTATAAACTCGTGTCTTCTTCCAGATGAAGTGCTTCCTGTAGGGTGGCTTACTATACAGCTAAATAATCCCTCTTCAAGTATTTTACTGTGAGATACTTATAGTTTCAGATGAAATTGCACTCAACTACTTTTGTATAATTTATTGTGGCTAGTTCTCACATATATTTAAAACTTACCATTATTATTATTATTATGATGCTTTCCAGATCTAATTTTTTTGTCTTCTTTTTTTTTTTTCTTTTCTCTGAGCAAATGTCACGGCTATTGAAGTATTAGGATAATTTCTCTGTGCATGGGTGGAAAATATATGAGATGATGGCGTCTGATACTTTGTAGTGGTAGGAGGAAGTAGGGGAAAGAACTGCTACTAATTTCAGCAAAATACTTACATTAGAGTTGTACAAAACTAAACAAATAAGCAATAAAAGACCTCCTTCAATGCAGCATGCAAAAGAGCACTCCACCTCATATTGGCTGTAGTGCTGCTCCAAGCCACACATGCTCTGGGACAATTCTTCAATCACCCTCCCTGAGAATAACCTTCATTTGAAACTTTTTCTTGATCATGTATCTAATTTCACCTCCACATTTTGTTTTAATGTATATGTCTTTGCTGATTCTTCTAATTGCCAAATAAAAACTTCAAAAAAATCACTTTCATATCTCTTTTGTGTTTTTTAGACATTGCCTTTGAACATTCTTTCCCAGTTTCTCAGTTCTCTCTACTTTTCAGTTATTATATTTTAAAATTAGAATCTGAAAAATCCTTAGAAACCTCTGGCAATATCATTTTGCATCCCAGAGAAAAATAACAAAACCTAAATTCAATTTATAAAGCAGAATTTCTGCTTTAAAAAACAGGTCTGAGAAAATAAGAAGGCAGAATGACAGAAGCTTAAATATATTTGAATATAAATATTTAAACAAATTTGAATGTAATAGGATCTAAATAATTATTTTCATGCTTGTTCTTAGAAATATTCCACTTCACCCTTTTCCCACCTATTTTAGGAATATATGTTCTCCTGTAAGTATTGAGACAAGGGGTTAAGGGAGATGTTGGTAGCAAAATCCCCGATGGCTCCAGTGTCCAGATAATAGATAATGCTCTATTGTGTAAGTCTAACACTTGGCTAACTACTGGGTGAGTCCTGTGCTTTGCCGGCTATCTGCAAGACCAGTTCCTGATAAGAACCAGAGATTCGCCTTAAGAAACCGACCCTGCAATTTGGATAAGAGCCAAGGACCAACTGAGTCTGCGCAAGAACAAAAGGTTACTAGCGGTGATGAAGAGGAACCACTAGCCTTCATCCCCACGACCCCCGACGACCACCACCAGACTGCAGTGCGCAAGCGCAGATGGGAGGGGAACTCATTTTAATACAAAGCGGGGACAGGTCATGTGTATGTATAGGTGTATTGCGAAACTTTATGCATATGCAACACTTTGCTGTATATGTTTGGATGAGTGCCGCACTGGGGCGCGCACGACTTTGGTGGGACTACCCCCCGTGCTGCCCAGCGCTGAATAAACATACCTACTTTACAGTCTTACAGATTGTGGAGTCCGTTTTCCGCACGTCAGTATTATATACTGTTGATAGAATTCTTTTAAGTCTACCGGAACTATTGAACTGAGTCCTTTCTTTTTCCCTACAGACTGAATTTTTTGGAAGGACACTGAACTGACCTTTGAGATAAAGAGGGGAGATGATAAATAATTAGTAGTAATCATAATAATAAGATTTATTTCTAATATCCTTTAGTTTCTCCACCTACCAAATTCCTGAGACATCATACTAGAAGACAGATCTTTTTTAACCAGCTCATCTGCCTGTAAACTTGCAGAGACTTTCAATTTCAGCAAACAAAATAAATCCTTTTATTATGCAACCACGTTGTTCTCAAATGCTCTTTATTACGGCTTAATTACTTTTAGAGCTTCCTATTCCACACTTTTCTTTTGAACTTATCTAATCATAAAGTTTCAGATTTTAATGTAAAATAAGTTACCTGCTTGTTGAATACAACAGAAAATCTATGTTGTCTCATAATACAGATGGCACATGAAGGGCTCCTGGCACCTCTTACAATAAAAATCTGCTTCATTTTTATTGTAACCTTGCCAAACTGTCAAAGCTGGTGTTTAAATATGTGTTTGGGCTGCCTGATTGCTTCAGACTCATTGCCTTTGTTTCCTTCTTCTGTCTTTGCCTTTCTAGGCTTTCAGTGCACAAAGATGGCTTTTCTTGGAGTGGTTTACAGCCAATCTTTCAAAGAAGGACCTCAGTATAGACCATGATATGTCAGATTTGGCCTGTGTGTGAAGTGTGTGCTTGTTTTATGTGTTCCCTCAACACACAGAATGTTTTTATAATCAACTCAGAGCTTAGAGCTTCAAGGAAGCATGTGATGGGAGGGAGAAATAACATTTTATACATTCCTGATAAAAACTCTCAGGTCTAAATCTCTTCAAAACCTACTGTTTTCACAGATTGTGAAACAGAAGTTTATACAAGTCTTCCCCTACAGTTGTTTTTTTCTGCCACTGTGATTTGGGGATATGTTTCCTAAGCTCCTAAAATCTCATGCTTATTAACATAGTACAGAAAAAAAAGTGTATTGTTGTGTGCCTGTGTCAGCCTTCGGGAAGAGGATCCAGGAGCTGGGAATCTGACCACAGCAGCTGATATCTGTAGTATTTTCGGGGCTGCTTCAAATATTGAAGGGTGGCCACTTTCTAGTTAYGCTATTCATGATTCTAGTTCAGACATAAAAATCTTGTGACTCAGAAAGCTCCAGCCCTGCTCAAGACCTGTACGAATCTAGCCAAGATGCTCTAGGCTGTAATTAACACTTTATTTTCTTGCATTAAAACCTTACTGTTTAAAAGTAGTCAATCAATAGAAAATAGCAGGGTTAAGTATGCCTGTTTACTCTTAATGTACTCCCATTTATATGCTACAGTCTTTAACTACAAACTGTTTTCTTTTAGATGGTAGCTTTATTTGGAGCACAGAAAAGCCGAAATTAGGAAGTTAATGACCAGCTAAATGCTGATTTAGCCTCACTGCCAAAGTATGTGATGCCATGTTTTCCGTGCTAACTTTTCAGTGGGCTCATCTGCCAGCACGATTCACAGACATTTGTTTTCTCTTAGACATGTGGAAATGGACATTGGCCCCCTTCACAATTTTAAGATTAGAAATTGAGACAGAGAGATTAAGAGCAGCAGTATCTGCTAAATTTGGATGCTTTGGTTTGAGCCAGGCAGGACCTGACAACATAACAAAATCTTTCCTACATTTGAATCATACCTGACGTGCGGAAAACGGACTCCACAATCTGTAAGACTGTAAAGTAGGTATGTTTATTCAGCGCTGGGCAGCATGGGGGGTAGTCCCACCAAAGTCGTGCGCGCCCCAGTGCGGCACTCATCCAAACATATACAGCAAAGTGTTGCATATGCATGAAGTTTCGCAATACACCTATACATACACATGACCTGTCCCCGCTTTGTATTAAAATGAGTTCCCCTCCCATCTGCGCTTGCNGGTACTCGCACTTGAGCAAGAAAATAATAAAGAACTTAAAGGTAAACTGAAGCGGTGTTGCTCAGCGTGCAGCATTGGACAGAGGTGCATTAAAACAAGCAAGATCCATCAGGGTCCAGAACCAGATCTAACTGATTTGTTTAAGCCTCCCCCTCGACCACAGGAACAAGATGCGGACTCGGACRGAACTTCCACCCCCCCGAACAGCCCTGTATCTTCCCGCACCAGAAAGAAATCTGCCCCAGCAGCCTTACAGGCACCTCTTCGAGAGGCAGTAGGGCCTGATGGCGGGACAATGCTAGTGATCCAGGTCCTTCCGAGTCCCCATCTGAGTTCTTGGATCAATTGAGGAATGTAATGCGCCGCAACACACCGCTGGATCCTGGATCAGAGACCTGAAAGATGCCTTCTTTTGCCTCCCTCTCCATGAAGCCAGCCAAAAAATTATTTGCATTCGAATGGGAAAACCCCCAAACTGGTCGCAAGACCCAGCTCGCATGGACGGTGTTGCCACAGGGATTCAAAACAGTCCTACCATCCTTGGCAATCAGCTCGCAAAGGACTTGGAATCTTGGGAAATCCCAYCTGAAAAAGGGAAACTGTTACAATATGTGGATGATATCCTGATCACCACTGAAACAGAGGACGACTGTATGACCTGGACGGTGAGTCTACTAAATTTTTTTGGGGCTCCAAGGGTACCGGGTGTCTAAGAAGAAGGCCCAAGTAATGCAGCGCAACGTGATTTATTTGGGCTACGAGATTAGTGCTGGACAAAGAACTTTGGGACAGGCCCGCAAAGAAGCAATATRCCAAACTCAGAGACCTAAGACAGTAAGAGAGTTACRAACCTTCTTGGGAATGACKGGGTGGTGCCGGCTGTGGATCTGTAACTATGGACTGCTTGTTAAACCACTGTATGCACTAATAGCCACTSAACAGAAATACTTTACATGGAAACAAGGGATTGCTTTGGGAATATTAGCACAAGATCTGGGCCCCGATCGGCGGGCAGTCGCCTATTTTTCCAAACAGTTAGATGCAACAGCGAAGGGTTGGCCTCGATGCTTGCGAGCGGTTGCAGGTATAATACTGAATATATAAAAAGCCCGAAAATTTACTCTGGGCCAGAAAATGACTGTTTTGGTGTCCCACACAGTATCTGGAGTGTTAGAAGCAAAAGGGTGGGCACTGGCTTTCCCCACAAAGATTTCTAAGACATCAGGCTATACTGGTAGAACACGATGATGTGGAAATTGTAGTCACTAACATTGTCAACCCAGCCTCATTCCCCGAAGGAAATACAGGTGAACCAGTACACCATGACTGCTTGGAGACTATTGAAGCAACATATGCAAGCCRGCCAGATCTAAAAGACAGCCCTATGGAAGGAGGGGAAAACTCGTTCACGGATGGAAGCAGCTATGTTCTAAATGGTAAAAGACATGCAGGATACGTTATTACCACCAGTCAAGGAATAATAGAGTCAAGACCTTTACCCATAGGTACCTCTGCACAGAAGGCAGAAATA
>JASVER010000138.1:446351-518826 GCA_030449065.1 Oceanodroma leucorhoa | reverse complement strand
ATACTGGAGCCATCGGGGATTTTGCTACCAACATCTCCCTTAGCCCCTTGTCTCATACATATGCTGGATCATTTCCAAAGCAGGCTTGTCTTGTGGACTGAATGAATTGGGTTTCTATTCTTCTGTACCTTATACATTATAATATAGTCTGTAATGCAATTAGCCTACCAGGGTACTTCCTGTTCAGCTATATGCAACAGTAAACTGATAAGCCAGCTGACCATTTTGCACATAGAGATTTAATCATCTTTTGCAGATGAGTATTTTTATTGCTGATCTTGTGAGAATCAAATAAGCAATCCTCTGTTGAGCCAGTAACATCTTATGGAGGCGTGGAAATCTAACTGCAGATTTCTTCTATTATGTTTGGTCTGGCAATGATAACTACCTTTATGATGCCAGTGTGGACAGATTTGAACACGGACTTTCTATTATTTTCATTCGGTTGAAGAAGCAGACTTTAAGATAGCTTGAATATCTCTCGTTATCCTGTAGTCGTATTTGGAGCTGCACTGCAGACATAATGAAAGAAGATGGCTGATACAAATCCTTCTGTATAGCAAGTAAACTTTTAATGTTAGCATCAACTGAAAATAGAAGACCAGTGTGACACATCCTATTCCTCCAGATCCTCTGAATGATCCCTTAGAGGACATTGGAATGTCTTTCAGTTTACCCCACACCTCCTAGATATTCTGTTAATATTTGCTTGATTAATGATGAGCATAGCAAAAGGTATTCTCGGTTTCCTATTTTGGCTTTGATTCCTAGGTAAGTTTTCTTTCAAGATGAATAGGAGGTTTTTGTATGCTTTCTGAATCATCTTTGTAGCCTGCAAAAGAGGCAGAACTTTGTACAGCTTTGCTGATTTACCAGAGAGTAAGAAGTCATATTCAAAATACCAACTGGGGTTATAGGCTGAACTTAAGGTCTTCCCAACAGGCAAAATTTGCTGCCCTTGGAAGAAGGACCTGAGAAAAGGGACAAACTGAGCAGGGAACCTTGGAGTGTCTCACTTTCAGCTGCTGCCTGAAAAGGTGAGGCAAATGCTGGTGACACAAAAAGTCAGAGGAAGTGTTCAATATACCTTGACTCCTCTGTTAGCAGCAGTAACAAAACAGCAACAGGGTTAAAGGCAAAGTGTGAGGCCATGGTATTTTATTGCTCTCCTGCAGTCTGCTCACTAGTCAGGGTCTAGGTCCAAGTCTGGCTGAGATGCTAGTTCCAACAGAAAAGGGACTTCAGTTACTCTAGTCTGAATTTGTATAATTCACTGATTATTGAGCTGGCTCTTTAAGTTTGCTCAATTGCCTACCTGTCTGCTTTTGTGAAGCTGAAAGCTCTTTGTAGTCATGAACATATACATGCATATGTACATTCTATATGCACATCCAGGCTATCATGATTAAAAGGCCAACATTTTGTTTTGTTCTGGTAGGATCTTTTTAATGTCTAACCATTGCATCTTCCTTCTAGTCCATAGATACGTTTTATTCATCCAAGAATATTAAATACAATTTTCTAGACTTAAAAGAAAATTTCAGGTTTCATATTTGAATCCTGGTTTGACCCCCATCACTTTCAGATTGGTGAATACTTCCCTTGTAAGAATCCACTTGAATATACAGATAATGATAATGGCATTCCAAAATCAAGTATCCTTTATGTAAGATACTGCCTGTTACTGATGATCCATTTGTAGTACATGCCACATACTGGTTCACTTACAATGGGTTGGAAGGAAAGCTACAGGACTAGCCATTAAAGAAGATTGCAGACCAGCTAAGGAACACTCCTTTTTTCCCCCCATGCACCTCCTAAAACTTTTCCCCTACCTCTTTTTTATTCTTAAAATACTGGCTTTACTGACTGCTGTTGACAGAATATGTATCACAGCCACAAATGAGATAACTAAATTGGAAACTGACCATCGGTTTTGAATGTAAGATGCTAGCTGGCGGGTCAACTATAACTGACTCTTTGGTATAAAATTGTTAGTAACTGTGGGGGATCTAGATTAAACCTTTGGTATTTTACTGAGATCATTTGCAGGGAGGAAAATCTTCTGTCAGGAAAAACACACAAAGCATTTCCCTGAAACAGCCAAGGCAGATGGTGGTTAAAATCTGAAAAGCATATTTGTTAAACAGCCAGTAACAAATATTCTGTAATCTTTATCAAATGCTATTATCAGGTAAGGTAGCTGTTTGGCAATGCCAAGATATGAAAAGAAATGCATTTTTCAGAAAGCATTGATTTTCCAAATTTAAATAAGTTCTCTATGAATTCAATGTTTATATCTTTTTCTAAGCTTAAACTATTATATCGATTTTTTTTTACTTTATTTCTGAGAAGTAAAGACTTAAAAATTTACATAAGTTCAAATGTTTCGCATCTATTCCCCGTTTACCCTCTCTAGATCCTCTAGTTAGTTAGGCCCTCCCTTTCTAGTGTCTTGGCAATGTTATGAGGAACAATTAGCTTTACATCCAAAAGTTAATTGGACTCCTTGGTGATTTAAATTATGAAACTGTTGGATAACTAAGAGGAAAGTGACATACCTGAAACTATTAGAAAGCTTGTTCTTTACAAAAAGATGGGTGTTTAAATATTCAGATCACACCTGGCACTACTTACCTATTTATACTCCTGGTATTTGTTGTGGTTTGTTATTTAGACTCACAACTGGAAAATTGCTTCTGCAAAAACAACTGGACCAAACTGAGCAAATAAGTGTCAGGACTTCCTGATATAACTGATAGATGAGTAATGGCTCAATATGATTAAGGCTATCCTACATCACAGACCCAGTAATCTTACCCAATCTTCCTCAGGGTCTTAATATCAGGTAAGAGTTTATTGTAAAAGGAATATATTTTCTGAAAGGAAAACCCAAGCTTTCAAAGTTTTATAATGACGAAATAGATGAGGGGTTTTATTTTTAATTATATGCTTTATTCTATTACATAAGATAAACCATGGGAAAAATAGTGTGCTGAAGATCTCTCTTTTCTACCGTATTATGTGAGTTGACTTATAAAGATTCTTTTTCCCTAAGCAGCAGCCAATCACTCAATGTCAGCCACAAGTCTGTTTTTTGGGGGGTAAAAACATTTGTACTGTTCTATAACTAACTCTGCTGCTGAAGAATTAAAATGCAACAGCATTTATCTGTTGGTCTGTCTTTAGCAAAGAATATAGCACTGTCAGGGAGCTTAGCTTAGTAGTGACAAATAGTGCAACTGTGTCCCTGAGATTGATTGTGTGACTTGAGCTGTTGTCTGTCCAATATTTTGCCGAATATTATTCTTTCATAAAAGATAAAATAGACAATAATTTTGTGACACCAAGTGACTATGTTTAATTTTACTTCTCCATCCCTGAAACTGAACTGGGAAGCCTGGAAATCATCAGAGCTTCATATGGGCTCATATTCAGATACTTATATTTGACTCACTTACTCTATCACTGAGGGGATCGATATCCCCAATATGCACCACAGTTATCTTCTCTTCACTGATCAGGTTCAGCTAAAGTGACATACTGTGGTACTGGCTGTCTTGGCCATTCAATAAATTCACAGCTTAATTCTTATAAAATGTGGTAGGCAAAAGTTATTGTCTGGTGTTAAGTGCTCAACTTTTAACATTTTGATAACAAGACTGATTTTTCTCACTTGAATCAGGAAATGCTAAAATTTGTTCTCCAGTCTTCTTTCCCTCCTGAGAAGGATCTGCTGTTCTTACATAAACATTCAGATGGAGAGCAGGCACCTGCAGTTCTGGTAATGAAAATTACCTCAGCTATTTTACTGAAATGCTGGGAAATACTGAAAACTAGGATATTAGTGGGAGGAAAGCAGTAGTGATTGAGCAATGTGGATTATAGAATGTATGGATGAGAAGGGTTTAGGAAGTTAGAGATCATCAGGGCAGGCCCATAACGAGAGACAAAGAGAGAAGATTTTAAGGCTCCAGTGGGCAATTGCTCGAAGAGGCTGAGGTCTGCCTGCTAGCCAGTTTTATTAGCTCTGCTGATAACACACCGAGGGCAGCTGTAGATGTAATATTTACAAAACACTGTCTCCTTTGAGCAAATAACTGCATAACCTTGACACCGTCCTCCGCCCTCCCCCTGCCCCACCAGTGCACTCAGCTTACCAGGTTGATGGCCATGGAAAGCCCAAACCTTAGCTGGGGCATGCACCTCTGACACCGTCTCCTAGGAACTGTCCTCCAGGTTGTACCCTGCCCAATCAACCAAATACTGCCGGGTATCCTAGGATATCTGCAATCCAAGATAGCCAATACAATATCCCTCTGGCCCTGGACCATAACCAGAGTCAGAGGTTGAGGGTGACCCAGGAAGGGATCTGGATGAACAGGTTTCAAGAGGGAAATGTGAACCACAGTATGAATCTCGGGAGCATACAGAAGCTGCAGATGAAACATGACCTTACTCACCCAGGCCATGATTTTCTGTGGGCCCGGGTAATGGTGGTCTGACTTAGAAGATGGGTGCACTGAATGAACATTTTTACTGGGCAACCAGGGTCTTCTTTTCCCAGCTGCTCTTGAAGAAAGAAACATATGTGCTGCACCACTCAAGGGAGTCTACAGGGGAAAAGCCCCTGGAAAAATGCTGGAATAGCTGGGTGGTCATGGAGGTGAAAACCACACTGTGCATTCAAAAGGGTGTGCTGTATGGAAGAGGGGACACTGCTGTTGCAGGCAAATTTTGCCAGCAGGAACAGATTCCCAGCCATCCTCATGGTACCTAATACAACAATGGAGATACTGCTTCAGGATCTGATTCACCCGCTCCCTCTGATCATCAGACAGTTCGTGCTACAGGGTGGAAACACAGAGTTGCACCTTCAGAACTGGGCAGAAAACTGGTGCCCTCGATTAATAGCCATGCTGTCCTGCAGGCCATGGTAATGAGACACATGCTGCAGCAACAAACGTGCCATCTGAGGGGCTGTTATCAGCTTCTTCAGTGGAATAAAACCGGCCACCTTTGTGAACACCAGCACCACCAGCAGTGCTGTGAGGGGGCAGCACCCTTGTGTCTCCCACAGTGAAGCACCCTGGATTGATCTGGGCTAACCAGAGCATGCCCAGGAGGACTGGATGAAAGGCAGAAAAAGAAATGAACTCGCAACACCCAGGGCAATGAGGACCTGTGGAAGCAGTATCTGCCCCTCCAGGGGACCCTGATGGGTGTCCCCTTAATGACAAAAATAGGACAAGGTACAGATCAGCTCTGCTTTGCCACAGGAGCCTTCTTCTACAAACTTTGTGTAAAGAGTCTTTTACAGTCTCTGGTGTAGACTGAGCAGGGGGCAAAAAAGAGTGGCTGAAGCATAAGATCCCCCCAAAACACCTCCACCCTCACAAGTGAGGAGGTGTGATCATCTCAAACCCTGTCTCCTCCAGTGCCTGGGGACTGAACCCACTGCAAAGACTTGATCCCTAATGGGACAAAAGAAAGCTGACTTTCATGGGACCACTGGGAAATGCACTACCCAAGCCCTCCAAGAAAACTTCCATAAAGGATGCAAAAAGAAAGGGGTCCCTCTCCCCAGTAAATTAGGGAAGGAGAGACTAAGCAGTCCACATAAAAGGACAGTAGTAGTGGGAGAACGGAGAGGGGGAGCAGCGCGGGCCCTTGCTGGACACTCTGCACAACACCAGAACTGCTCTGCCATGGCTTGAGTCTTCTCCTGTGTTTCACACAGCTCCTGCGGCTCGAGCTGCTCTGTGTGCCCCTGCAGAGCTCTCAGAGCATCCTCTGTGGACGCACCCGCAGGGGTGTGGGTACCAGACACCTTCGGCCAGAGTTCCCAGCTGGGGGGGCTCCTCCAGCTAGTTGTCAGGGTGGGCCCAAAATGAGAGACAAGGGCATTAAGATACAAAGGCTATAGCAGGCAATAGCTCGAAGAGGCTGGGATCTGCCTGCTAGTCAGTTTTGTTAGCTCTCCTGGTAACGCACCAAGGGCAGCCATTGGTATAATATTTACAAAACGCTATCTCCTTTGAGCACATAGCTGCATAACCCTGACAGAGATCATGGACAAAATGGGAAGAGGTTAACCAATTTTAGCAACAAGAAGAAATGCTTCTGAGTCTGGTAAGTACTATTCACTGTGTTATTACAGATACAGCCCTAACAGTGCTTTGAATTTATTCAAACTAACAGAAATACAAGGTAATAAGCATTCAGGCAGCTAGCATTCAGGCATCCAATCTTCAGCAAGATGAATTTGATTTCTTCTTGGTACAGACTTCCTTTTGTGATCTTGTGAGCAAGTAATTTAAGGTAGATTCACAATGGGGCTAACTCCTGAAATGAGTTTCTCAAAATTTTAGATCAGCTACTGCTTGCTTCTGTCAGGATTCAATCTTTATACACTTACTTTTTCACTGCAAAATACTTACATGACATTAAAAAAAAAGTTAAGAGTAGATTTGTTTGTCCCTATTTGTTCTTTTGATCAGCAGTAAGGTTCAGCTGCAATCAGATGTACATTCAAGTATTTTCTCTGTTTAGGGGTTTTCTTGGGTTGAGGACTTGGGGACAGTGAAGGGAGTTTGCCCTTTACTCTGAAGACGCCCCTAACCACTTGACTACTACCTGTTGTAGAAGTCTTACTCTGTTTTGTTGGAACTTGTCTGCTTTCAAAATGATTCTTTAGAGTTGAACCTGAGTCTCCCATGTTTAAGCCTGAAATGTCCCTAGGTACTATGGCATCAATATATTTCTGTCTTGCTGTCTGTTGTGAGAAAAGACTTCACTGACTTTAGATGTCGAGGAGGAAGAATGGGGAGAGAAGGTGCCTCTCTTCTATAGTTGACACCAGTACTGCATTCTGCCTGCCGTGTGTTGATAATAACATTCTTTAAGCACGACAGGTATTGTATAGTCAAATGCCTGTGTCTGTATCATGGGTTCCAGTATGCAGAAGAATTACTGGTTGTAACGCTGAATAACAAAGAAACTTAATGTCTAGAGACTAGACCCCTTGGGGCCATCATTCCCCTTTAATAAGGTGGTATTGCCTTACCTTATGATTTAAATAGAGGTACATGTGAACGCAGCATAGAAGATCAGTATGGTTTCTATGTGTGTACATGTAGAAATATAAGTTGTGATATGCTAGAAAATCTGTGGTGATATGATGATTTCAGAGTAGGTACCTAAAATAGGAGTAATATAAAGCTGATTTAGTAATATTGGAATATTGAATAATCCTTAAAGAATTTGTTGTTAGACTTATTACAATAGGACCTAGCAGCTCTAATCACCTGAGGGAGACAGTTGGAAGAAGCCTACTAAGAGAAACGTTGGGAGTGGAAAAAAATCTAGTGTACTCACCTGCACTCACAGCAGTTAGGCAGAGAGCTGACTGTCACACAAAATACCATTGTAAAGGAATTGAACCCCATGAGATCATTGACTGTCAAAGGAATTATGAATGAATAACTTATATATTTTGCAGTATAAAACTGGGGATGCCAGGTAACTCAACAATAAGATAATGACCCATTCTGATTTTTTGTACACTGTAGTAATGTAGGCCTACTGAAAACTTTTTCTGAAGGTATTTTTTACAGTTTCTAAGTCTTTGTGGAAAAGAGCATTCAGACTAATTTTGGAACTGATATTGCTAGATATTGAAGAGGGAAGTGATAATTTGTTAATTGTAACATCTATATTTAGTTCTTTTGCAGAATATACCTCTCCAGCTGAAGAATATCCTGATAAATTATTTTATGTAATACAAAACAGTATTAACCAACAGATAGATAAAACCAGCTCATTTCATTAGCATTTGGTAGGAACGTGCATTTCTTTGTCCACATATTTCGATCAGGATTTATGAGCTCACTTGCTTTCCACTATTGAGAGTGAATACAGTCCATCATAAAGCACATATCAAAATGAAGGTGTACACTGTATTCTCTAAATCTTAGCCTTAGTGCAGAGCAAATGAAAGGGGAATGAAAGGGAATATGCTTACAGGGCATGTATCTTACATAGTAACATCAATCCCCACTGTACTGCAGTCTGAATTCTAGGGATAATGATGGGCTATCTAAACTGTTGCTTGAATCATTATACCACCAACAAGATTTTGTGTTCCCAAAACCCCAGACATTCACCCTGGAAACCAAACAAAGACCAAGACAAGAAATCAGATAGTTCAGCTACACAGAGATTGTAGGTGAGGAAAGTGTGACAGTGTTTTTATCGGGCAAGAACACAATTTTAACAGCCTCAGGAATGCATAATTAGGCTTCTAAAAAATAATTCAATAAAGATGAAATATTTAATTTTTTAAATTATTAAAATGAACCATCAGTGTCACTAAAATAAGTTATTAACTGTGTAGAGGTTACTCTTACTAACTGTGCGAAACGTTTTTTGTCCAGCTTGGCTCTCTTGCTTCATGAAAATCAGATTATTTTTGCATGGGTAGAACCCAGAAATATTAATTAAAATAATTCACAAATACAAACTATGAAATCAGACATGGTCTAAGATTATCTAGCTAGTCTGTCGATTTACTCTTGAGTTGTACTACAATATGGTGTAATTTGGTATTAAAAACATAATTGACAATAGAAGGCTTTATTGCTCTCTGGTGTAATAGGGAGGTATTAAAAGTTATAAAGTAACATTAGGAATCATGTGTAAGAAGAAGGACTTAAAAGTGCTTTCTTCATTTTATAGGAGGATGTAGCCACAAGCAGAACCTCCTCTTCACCAGGTTTGATTTTGGCATCTTTGTATTAAAAAAAAAAGAAAAGATGAGAGGACAGGAAAAAAGTAGAATATTTCAGTGTCTTTGGATTGATTCTCAGGGATGTTTTGTTGTTGGTTTTGATGGCAGAAGAACAAGGCTCAATGTGATTCAGCTCAGTGTGAACTAGTAAATTCAGGAAGCCTAACTGTGAAATAATCATTCCAGAACTGAACTTTCAGGTTTTCTGCAGAATAGCTAGACTGGTAAGAACAGTGAAATGGTGAAAGCACAAATT
This sequence comes from Oceanodroma leucorhoa, assembly GCA_030449065.1. Lineage (NCBI taxonomy): Eukaryota > Metazoa > Chordata > Aves > Procellariiformes > Oceanodroma > Oceanodroma leucorhoa. The sequence continues at coordinate 509,782 of JASVER010000138.1, read as the reverse complement.
TTCAACTCACAACTTGAAAAGTGGCTTAAGAGCATTCCCAGCTTTGTCAGAAAGAGCAGTTTTTTAGGCTTTTTTGGGCCATTGCTTAGAGTCCTTCTGGTGACTGTGAACGTGATGATAACCTATTTAAACATGAAGTATGGTTAGAGCTTTGCGAAAATTACATGCTAATTTAAACAGAAAGACCACAGTGTTATAAGATTTAAGACATGTCTTCCCTATAGAAAGAGAATATTCAGTGCTTTTGACATTATTTTCAAAGGAATGACAAATATAATGGCTTTTATTATATTATATTTTAAATAAAGTGAAAGGCATATTAGAACTCCATATGGAGCCATTGAAAGCTGAAAAGTCTGGTCCCAGCTGTAAAATAATTTTTAGTTTTCTTAGACTCTTATGAGTTGATGGAATATTTCGTCAAATAAGGATTTCAGGACTGTGCCCACACTGTGCATCAAAGGAGGATAATAGATTAATGCATTGAAAAGCATATTACATTAATGAATGTCAGTGGGAATGTTTTCTGAAGTGGAATATTTGCCAGTGTGGCATTGTGCCTATATTTTGCAGCTATAGAACCTCTGGAATATCCCTTGTAGCCCTGCTCAAATCACGGCAAAAAATGTCTCAAAGACAAAAAATCAAGTGTGTGCCTGCTGTGTTTTTTGTGGGTTGCATTACTGTTATTGAAATCAGAGTTGTTTCATCTGAAGGTACATATCTATGTATCTTAAAATACTTTGTGATCTTGGAATATCTCTCAGTAGCAATCCAAACGTAAACCAGTCAGTCACTTTGGTACATGTGCTCACTGCCTTTTTCTAGAAAATTGTAGCATAAAACTTATAGCATGAGAAATAGAAGTCACTCTATCAAGAATGACACTGTAATTACAGAAAATACTTTATTAAGAAACCTCAATTAATTCCTATCCATAGGGTCCATTCTTTCTACAGTTTCATTTGTCAAACCAGCAACTATGAAGTACCTCCATGGATTTTGAGAGTCAGCCTGTGCTAACTGAATATAAGCCTGCTTGCATTTTCAGTGAAAGTAGCAATGCAAGATTGCAGTCTGAGAAGTTGAATCTGCTGGGTACTGAGTTTCCTAACGCTTTGGTGGCAAAGGGTGTACAGTTAAGTCCCATATAGATGCTTGATCCATGAAATGCCTGCCAGCAAAGAAAGCAGTTATTCTGATACATTTATCAAATATGGTGCACAAGGCAAACTTTCATGTGTAATAAATACATACTATAACTTCAAGAAGCAGACCACATGTTATAATATCCTTCACTTCTAGCATTATCTCACCTGTGATTGGCCATGGGCTAGACATATGAAAAAAGGTAGGTTTTGGACAAATAACAGCAGCTGTTTGTATCATATATCAAGGGTACATTAGAGAGCCAAGGAACTTGACAAAGAGATACTATTTCTATTTTAAACATTTGTTATACACTTAACTTGTATATGGAAGCACTCTTCAGAGGGGAGGCAAAGAGAAAATCAAGCAGGCATGTTGGAAATATGGCAAACAAAGTAATAAGACTGATAAAAGCCACGGCTACATTTATGGCCTGGATTGTATAGAGCACCTGACTGTGGTCTGTGCTCCCACTCCGCTGATTATCCATGCTGCATAAGTCCTGAAGCAACTCTACCTAACCCAACTGATTTAAGAGTCAGGGTTTTTTCCCTAAGCTGAAGCACAAAGCCTGTGTAGCCACAGATGTTATTTGGCAAGGCTCATGTCTGAGACTTGATTAGATTGTAGTCCTTATCCTGCTGCAAATTGGTGATGCTGGATAAGCCACTTGGTTTCTCACTTGTGGCAAGCCTATGCCTTTCTGTATATAAGTTCTAATATTATCTTTGCTTGGTTACAAGTTCTAGGCATTGTTGTGATTTATGTTTTATTAATTGCATGGATTTTTTTAATTGCTGAGATATGTTGGCCTGCTGTTCGCTGTGAGAAAGATTGGTGCACATATTTTGGCACACCTGACAAACATCTGATGTTTTCCAGGTGCCTTGACACTAATAGGAGTATGACACATTTTATTCTTTAAACAATGAGAAAGTCCTTGCTCAATGACTAGGATGTAAAATGAGAATAAAAAATGTAGAATATGATTTTATGAAACAGCTATCTTTGCAAGGTGACTAAGTGAAAACTACCTTTAATGGACTATAGTGTAATACTTGTGCTGCACAGGCTTGTGTATTAGATTTTGCATGCAACATAAACACTGCAGGAACTCCTCTCCATATTGGTCTGAAGTCTCAAGTAAGTGGCCATACAGAGGAAATGTGCTTTAAAAGACTTGAGAAACTTATTCTGCTAAGATATATTAATCAAACATACAAGTCATATTCTGGTGAATTAGAAATCTTGTTTTCTGTGTGCTTTCAGAAGCAAATAGTCCCCTTTTGTTTTGTGAAAGGAAGCGGGACTATAGTCACTGCACCTCCGCATTGCCTGGGACCAGGTGCTTGGTAGAGTAAGCACTAGAGAGCTAGAGCTCTGACTTCAACAGGGAACAGGTAAGCCCTTTTTACTGCTCTGCAGGCAGAAAGTGCTGGTATAGATCCAGCTACCTCAAGAGGGATGAGGATAAAGACCAAGAATAGGAGTAAGTTTAAAGATGCAGCCTGAAGTTTACAGCAATTCTGGTACAGTTGTGAGTGTGCTAGGTGGATTCCAGGCTGCCCTGTGTTTTTGCATTTTATAATGTGTATGCTACAGAGATCAATACTGCAGGGAAACCTATACAGATAATTTTTATTTTAAAGTATGCTGATGAGCTTCCAACTGAGGCCACTGTCTTTGACGTAAGAGTGCCTTTGTGTTTATCAGCCCCAAGACATTTCACTCAGGTGCTGAAGTAAGTGTTGCTCCCCCTTGGAGCAACTGTCAATCTTGGCTAAACTCAGGGTTGAGCCATAATTTTCAGTTTACTCAATTTTCCCAAGTTTAATTTTATATTATATGCTACATATTTATTTGCTTCACTGGGGCACAATATCATGATATCATCACTCATGAGGTGATGAACTTCTTCAGCACTCTCAGGAGTCAATGGAAATTCAGGTGGTTACTCCAACTTCTAGATAGAAATTGTCCTGACTAGGCCCTTGCTGACTGAAGTCACAGAAATAAAGCTGTATGTTAAAGAATTGCTTTGTTTCAGTTTACAGAAGATCATATTTCAGTTGTGGATCATTAAAGTGTCATATGTACTTGATACAAGTCTGTAAATGGAATAGTAACCCTTGAGATTAAAGGCATCGTATCAGAAATTAATTAGCTGGTTCTCCAAATTTAAGATGTAGTTACCCTTTGAGTTTATTAGTTAGCAAGTTATGCATGACTTACTTGGCCTCTTTTAATAAAAATCCCGAGTATATAGACTGCTTGGAAACAGCACCATCAACCTGACAGGAAAATTGACATTCAGACATTCTTTTCTACTGAAAACATTGCTAATTTGCAAGCAGTTGGGTTGCTGTAATTGAACTTCAGCCTGAATTCTGTTTTTCAATTATTGCAGACCTAAATATAGAGAAAATAATGCACCTGAATGAAAAAAAATGTTTTTCTGATTTTTTCTCTTTTTTATGGGTTAATTCAGTAAGTGTGCTAGAATCCATGCACCAATAGAGGCTGTGGGCAACCCAGCTGGAAAGCAGCTTGGCAGAAAATKACCTGGGCGTCCTGGTGGACACCAGGTTGAACATAAGTCAGCAATGTGCCCTTGCTGCAAAAGCAACGAATGGTATCCTTGTCTGCATTAGAACAAAGCATGCCAGCAGGTGGAGGGAGGTGATCCTTCCCTTTTATTCAGCACGGATGAGGCCACACCTGGAGTTCTGGGTCCAGTTCTGGGCTCCCTAGTGCAAGAGAGAACATTTAGAGAGAGTTCAACAGAGGGCCACAAGGGTGATGAAGGGGCTGGAGCACCTCATGTATGAGGAAAAGCTGAGAGAGCTGGGACTGTTCAGCCTGGAGAAGAGGAGGCTCAGGCGGGTCTTATCAGTATACATAAATACATGCAGGGAGTATGCAAAGAGGACAGAGCCAGGCTCTCTTCAGTGATGCCCACTGACAGGACCAGAGTCAATGGGCACAAACTGAAACAGGAGCTTCCATCTGAACACAAGGAAACACTTTTTCAGTGTGAGGGTGACTGAGCACTGGGACAGGTTGCCCAGAAAGGTTGTGGAGTCTCCATCCTTGAAGATATTAAACCATCGAGACACAGTCTTGGGCATACAGCGTTATGAGCCTCTGCCTGAGCAGGGGGATTGGACAAGATGACCTCCAAGAGGTCCCTTCCCGCCTGCACCATCCTGTGATTCTGTGATTAAAAAAAGTGTAGGTCAGTATCAGTGTTATCGACTACACCATATTAACCCCTACCTCAGCTCATCATTGTCAAAGAGACATCTGTTTCCAGAATGTGAGATCATTCCAAGAAGAGAAATCTGGTAATAAAAACTGTTGAGATGTTAATATTCACTATGTCTGTGAGTTGCAGTCAGTCATGGATGTGGATTGAATGCTTTGGAATGGATGACATATGTGTTTACCTGATGTCAAATCAAAAATTTTTGAATAAGTACTTTATCTCATTGAATTCTGACAATATTCCACAGAGAGTAAAAATTCAAGCTCAGATATAGCTGTTTGGCCCATTGGACTGATCTGTGATGTTAAATAATCATATTTTTATTTGGAAATTTTAAAAGAAAAGTGTTAGGAAGGGAATCTAATTTTTCTGTGTGTAACTTCAGTGTCTGAGACATCTCACAGATGATGTGTGGGGTACAGCTTCCTGAGATCTGCAGGATTTATCTTTTGCTAGGTTTTTTTCTTTTTCACTGGAAAAGTGTCTGCTTATCCTCACTTCTAAAACTTGCTTCTAAAACCTGGCACACTGTTTAAAGTATAGTGAGGTATCAAATGCATTTAACTCTTGAATTCTTTTGGAATGTATCCTGGGAAATTATACCAGCTCTGATATTTTTAGCTGACAATTTGGCTGAAATGATAACTGTAATTTGGTCTTTGCAGAAATCCTCATTTTAGCTATATCCTGTTATATAGGGATCTTAATGGAGTTTTATTTTTATCTGTTAGAGTATCTGCCCTGTACCTGTCACCCCCTTTACCTTGGCATAACAGGTGAAGAAGGCAGAAAATATTTGTAAGAACATACAATTCTTTTTGCTAAGGTAGCTAATGATATACATATATAGATATGGTATATCTATATAGAGATATATGTAGATCTATATATATATCCATATGTATAACTTCAATGAACTTAGAACAATAATTTAGTCACTAATTGCTAGGTTTTTTTGCTATTAAATATCAGAAAGAGAAGTTTTCCTTTTTTGAGTGGTTTTGCAAAATTTTATTTCGGTATGCATGTGTGGTGCTCTCTGCTTAATGATTGGAGAATTCTTGAATCTTAACTTATTTTAACATTATGTGTAAGTTACCCGCTCACGTCAGTTAGTTTGGCAGAAAATGTAATAGATCTGCAAAGCTGGGATATCAAAGGCTTGGAAAGTTGTTCATTACCACACAGTGCATTTGCATTTAATTATATTGTTTAATAACTTGGATAATATTTGTTGTTTTGTAGTCTAGTGATATTTTATCCTGCCACTGCAAAAGCATTAGCTGCTTTGCTGGTTGATATTGCCTGAGACAGCATTCAGGGCTTTTATTGCTTATCCAGGATTTACTGACTTCTGTGGGCACTGTACCATACAGTAACTCCTAAAGTATTTTGTTGGTGGTTCCTTTCTCAGAGGCTCTGCATCTTTTGTTATCCCATTTTGTCTAGAGCTTTGAATCAGTACGTTTAAAAATATTAAAATGCTTGTCCAGAAGGTTTTTCTATTAAAGCTGAAAATACTCTTGAAGTTCTATGAGCAGTCTTGAAGAACTGGTTTTTGGTTTTGCAATTTCTGCTGAATTTATTAGAGCATAATTTCCATTCTCTGTATTTTATTTAAGCACAAAATGTTTCTTCAGAGTGCTGTGAGGACACAATCTCACTCTTCACATCATATCAAAGCATAAGCTGGTTGACACAGAGAGTGACCACATATTCTACCCTAATAGCTCTGATACCTCATGGACGGACTTTTGTTTGACCCACAGTCCTGGCATTTTCAGCATCTAAGAATACTGAAGGTTACCTTCTGTTAGAAGTAGTAGCTTCTTTGTGACAAAGCTGTGAAATCCAGACTAGTGCCATCAGAAAAGTAGTGCCACTTAATTTTCCCTGTGGAATGCAGTGACACGATGCTATCTAAATATGATAAAACACTTGGAAATGAGAAGAACAGGCCATAGGTTAGTTATTTTTATCAGATCAACACACAGCTGGAGATACGGATTTCATATTTTTACTCAACTTGTGAATGAATTGTGGTTAGGTGACTTTATTTAGCCTATCCCACCCATCAAAATGCTATTTGCTCCTTTATAGTATTTTGTAATTTTCATATGACATTTTGTTTTATCACGAAACCTCCCCATTCAATTTTGGATAGATATGCTTTCTCAGACACTCTCTTGCTGGTATGTTTTCCTGGATGATGTTAGTAAAGATATTTAACACTAAGAGATAGAAGGATTCTTGTTTGAAAGCTAAATATACGTTTAATGGTACTCATATTTTGATGCCCCTAGCTATATTATTTTTGTACTATTGATAGGTTTAGGTTTTTTCCAGTTATAACATTTTCTATCTTCCACAGTAAATGAACATAGCTCTGAAGGAATCCATATATGAATAGCACAGATATTACATTTGAAGGTAGAATGCTTTAAATGTTTACACGGTTACCATGTGTTTGATATTTCTGTATCCAATATATCTTTTCTGCAATAGAAAAAAACTCAGACTTCAGACTGTGATATTTAGCTTTTCTCCCAGTGGACCTTTACCTTTAAAGGTTTGTCCTTTACCATTTTCATGTGAAATTTTGACTGCAATAAGTGTAACAAGTGATTGTGGCTTCCACTGCATTAAAAACCTTCACCAAGTATTTCAGAAAAGTTTGCAATGTTCAACTGAAAGAAAGAATAAAGAAACTGAACATAACATTATGGAAATAATTTTAATGCTAGCTCAACCAAGAGTAATTTATGATGACTTTGCCGATATGTACTTTATGTTATCTGTGGAATTAGAGCCATTACTATAGCCTAATGAAATGACCAGGAGGCTGTGTAGGATTATTTACAATTAGTGACAACACATATGCATAAGCTTAATTTTAAGCATATGGATAGTACCATGTACCCAGGAAGCATTTGTCCGCCCTACCTTAAGTCTTTTTTTATGTCTGCAACCAGCGTGTTCAGAGAAAGATTTATGTATAGGGAGAAGTTCAAACATGAGCAAACTGCGGACAAAGTACCTGATGCAAAACCAAGCAGCTGTTTTGATGTTTTATCTGACAAATACAAGGTTCAAATATACATATACATATATATATATATAATAATAATAACTCCCATATTATTACTTTCCATTTAGTTGTCTTTGAGGAAAAAAAGTGTTGAATCATTAGTCCTAGGACAAAATTGCCTTTTTATTTTTTTTATTTAGATTTTTGCAAAGATACACTGGTGCTTAGGGTTTGTTAAACAAACACATGTGTTTGTCCTGAACAGTTTCTAGAGCTTGAGAAAATCCCATAATCTTTAATGGGGCTCCTTGGGCATGTGTTTGACAGGTATAAGAAACTAGCAACCACTGAACATTCTCTACACTTGATATCATCTGTTAATGGCAGTCCTCTGAAGCTTAGCTGCTGAAATGCCATCCGCTGCAGGAAACATGAAATGCAGTAATTCCTGATTGAATCTTAAATGAAGCCTTTAATAATGAAGCTTGACTTAGTTCAGTTATTATTGAATATTGCATCAGCTGTGATAAAACTTCACTTTGTAATTTAGTCTTATTACTATGAGCAGCTGGTTTCCAAAAAGTGATTTAGTGCTTATGGAGGATTCTAACTAGACAGCCTGGAGTCCAAAAGGGCAAAGTCTGTCTGCTATGCCAGTGTCTGTCAAGGGTGACTCTGTTGGCACTGCCATGACTGAACTGCTTTCAGCCGTTGCACTTTACATAGCCACGGCCTTTCCCCTGCACACCCCCTTGTGTGTGGTTGGCACTTAAACACCTGAACATGTTATTAACTCTTTATGAATGTGTTATTGTGAAGGTCCTAACATAAGGCTCTTTCCTAAAAATATATCTTACTCTTCACATTTCCAGCACTACCAGTGTGACAGCAGAGGACGCTGCACTCCCTGATGTATTAATTTGAATTTGGATGCAGTGAGTAGGGGTGAAGTTACAATGTTTCTGAAGAACAGATGGGTGAAAAGCCAAGACAGAGAACTGAGACGAGTAGTAACCTGCTCATCTTCTGTAGGTGATCCTTGGTTCCTTCAGGGCAATGGGAAATGCAAGGTTGCACTCTGCTTTTTTGGGGATAGGACTGCGGTTTTACAATTAATTGAATTGGTCTTTCCCATTATCTTCTGAAGTCAAAGGAGAGGGAAGGTACAAGCTGAATTTGCACCTATTTGTGTAAAGTGAGGAAATTTATTAGGACCTAAATGTCCTATCAGTAATATTTTTAAGATTATTTTGGCAGAAGGGTAGGGGGAATACTTGGACTTGATGGGAGCCTGTAGGTACTGCATGTTTGTACAGGAATCAAAGCTATTGATTAATAGCCTTACGTGATCCACTATTTGAAGAACACTACATCTGTGGCCTGGGATGGCAGGCATTCCAGATTGGACCTGCACAGACTTTCTATGACAGCTTGTCTTTTTTTGCTTGGTGGGGCAGAGAAATCCTAATGTGARAATAATTTTTGCCAATTTAATAAATGTCGTTAAAATCAGTCTGTGAAGCTAGATAAGCTTCATGCTTTTAATAGGTAGACATATCTTGATCGTTGCTTCGTCCATTTGTTTAATGTTTGCTGTTCTTTAACACTCCTCAAATCTCACCAAACATTAGTATTAATAATCTCACATTATTAGAGTGGTTTGTACTCTTATGAAGAATGATATCACAGGGTTTCGGCTTTTTAGCTGGGATGCACTGAATATTTGATTCTGCTTTTTTTTGCCGAGTGGGCACAGAAGAATTTCCAAGTATAAAAGTAACTCATAAATTACTTAATGAAAAGAAATGATAGTGATATTTCCTGTATCTTTATTTTGGATTCTTCTTTTTCTTTTTTAATTTTTGTTGTAGCATTGATGACCACTAGTGTAGGGAGCAATCTTACACTGGCAAAGCGATGACCTCCAACACTTAATGCATTAGGCTTTTTTTCTTCTTTAATTTCTAACTTGTAGGACTATGTTTAACCTTGGAGACTGTCAACAGAAAATGATAGTGAAGCCGTACAATGGTTCAGTGACTTAGGATTTTAAATGAGCCTGTAATCTTTTGGAGGAAGTGGTGCACAATACTGAGAATATGACTCAATGCTACTGCTGATCTGAAAGGGGACTTGCTTTCTCTTCTCTTTCTCCTCTTGGGTTTCATGCTGCTTTCCCCACACCTGTGGTGCTTGTTGAACTGTTTGATGTGCCATTTAAGCTTGTGAAGTCAACATTGGGTCAGAAAGCTGAATCAGTTCAGCTGCAGTTCTTATATGTGTCAGAGAAAATAGGATGGAGGTAAGAAGTCTCCTCCCAGCAGCAACAAGCAAATAGGTCAGCACCCAGTTATTTCATTACACCATACCTGAGACAATCCATCACTGACCCAAGGCACATCACATTTTATGGTACAGATATTGTATTATGATCCATGGGGCAGAACCTGGGATGTAAACAATGCCATAGTCTTTAAACTGTCAATGTTCAGTCTCCAGCAATCTTGACCCACGTTTTCCAATACGCTACTCTCCCAGAACATTCCAGGGCACTCTCACAATTGGAAAAGACGAGCCTTAGATTTGTCTACTTCAAATACATAAGTTCTCAGGTCCCTATAGGCTGCTTTTCCTGTGAACACTTCCTGTTATTTATAAACAGGCTTTATGTATTCCCCTGCTGGTTTACTCTTGAGTAGCACCTGGTTCTTAAGCATGGCATTAGATCACTATAGCAACCATCTCAAGCATGTTTAAAGGACCTTATAGGGTTTTAAGTTATATGTTAGCAAGTAGGTGAAAATTAGCTGTAGATGTGTGTTTGAAATTTTGTGAAAACACAAAATAAGTCAAACAATGCTCTACTAGTAAGAAGGGCTGTCTGAAGAGTTTTGCCAGCTGCCTTTTTCCTGGTATACAGTACAAGGAAACCCCACCCACTCTCTTAATTAACTGATTAACTGTTTGCTAACTTTAATTAGCTGCAGAACAACAAATAGCACAATCAGTTTCTTTTTAATTGTGTGTTAATGTTTTTCCATAAGTAATTACAAATTCTTAGCAATACAACAATAAGACATGTCCATAATTTCTCTGTTTGAGTGTGGGCAGCTGGGGATAAATGCAATTTGAATACACCTATCTCAATCTCCTAATTTTGTGTCAGAGTTCATGGCTCTGGATTTAACAGTCTGAAGCTACCTTAAATAGCCCAACTGGACTTTTTTTTTTGTTTTGTTTTGTTTTCTTTTGAGGAATGGGTGATAGCTGAGGTAGCTGAGATTACAAAAAAAGTTTATTTTCTTTTATTATTTAGTTGAAATGTTTTTCCAACTACAAATACTTCAAGGGCAGTTGCAAAAATTAAAGAGCCAGTGCTTCTGGGTAGTGGTATCAAAGTAAAATGGCCACAAATTTTGTCTTGGACATTAGGAAAAGAAGTTCACTGAGAGGAAAAGCTGTACTTATGGTTCAAAATTCGAGTGCCTTTTGCTTGGTCTCTGTTAAAATTTCTATGCATGATCTTTTTTTTTTTAGTGAGTCTTAAACTTAAATATCTGAAAACTAACACTTTCAATATACCCAGACAACATTCCTTGGCTGAAATATGTGGTTAAAATATTTACCTATATTGTGTAAGATAGGTATTTTTCAAAGTATAAAGTAGATTCAATAATTCTTGGATTCATAAATTATTCTCCTCATCATCCATTCCACTTTGCATCTTCCACCCAGGAAACAATAGACTACTGCTGACTTCATCCTATCTAAAATACAGATAGACCTAGGTGCTTTGGCTTCATTCCAAGGATTCTTGTTTCTTGTTTAGATACATTGTTTGGGTCTAAGCTCACTAAATAGTTCATTCTGTCAGTAAAGATATCTCTGCCCTTTTTAGTTATGAATGATATAATAAATATGTGTATCCCAAGTTTGATAATATGGATTGCAGTAGCTGCTTTGTCAAAACGGTTGAACATCCTGCTAAGCCAAATTTTTTTATTTAACACTGCTGTTACAATTAGATCCTTTAAATACTTTTATGTTGATGGGAGTATTTTGCCAATATAATGAAATTAGAGATGTGGTTGCATTGTTCAAATCCAGTTAAATTTTTAGTTTAATTTGGGTGTGTCCAAAAGCGGTAGCAAAGGAACAAAACCTGTCAGTCCCCAACCAAAATACTCTAACCACAGAATAATAACAAGAAAGCAAATAATGTTTGTAATATTCACACTTACGAAAGATAAGTTAAATGCCTGTTTTATATAGTGGGAAGTTTCTAAAAAACAAAATGTCACAAGTTTGTGGGAAGCCCAACATTCAATTGCCCTTAATTGTGTTGCATGAATAGTTTCTTTCAAAAGATAACCGTATTAATGCCTTATTTTTGAGAGGACCGAGTGTAAATTTCCTGAATCACTTCTATGCTTACATTATACACTATCTTGATCGCAAGATATGATTATCAAAACCAACTTCTACTAATTTTATGTATTGCTTTCATTACAACAGCTCTTGTGTCATCGCTGAGTTAACTTCATTGCCATAAGAAATAGTCAAGCAGCTAGTAAAAGCTTTATGCTCATTTGTCCAAAGCTTTCTTGTATTCTCTGATGATGTTTCAGAAGAAATAGCTGTTGACAACATATTTTTTACTGTTTAATGTTTCCCTGTGTCAAAAGATCCAAAGTTAAATAAAATATGTCATTCAGTATTCTGGCAAGCAATGCAGTTATCCCAGAAAATCTTCTATTTTTGAACACTAATATCAGTACCATCTGTTTATTTTTCCATGCTATACTTAAAAAAAAATCAAGTTTATTTCAAGGAAATATGAGCTGTGGATCTGTTGAAAGAACAAATGATGTGACTAACCATCCATTTAAGGAGTATCGCAAATGCGAAAGTGTTACAGGAAGGCTCAGAATCCCCAGCAAGATTTGAATTGACAGCAACTCGGTTGATGACATCATGATACAAAGTTACAAGAAGTTACAAGGTTAATTGCTTCACCCAGAATGGCCTTCTGGGTGGAGAACTGCTTACATTATGTTTGCATTCATTTTCCTGTAGGAGCAATGTGTAGGATTGCCTTCTCCCACCAAATCTATTGTATTGCTTCTAAGGATATTTTAATTCCAGAAAAAACAATTTTGATGATAGTTTAAAAAGCACGAGGTGAGAGTCAACTTATCTGCTATAAGTAGCCTGAAGTTGTAATTACATAGAAGTTAACAAGAGGTGGGGCCGCGGGTGACGGCGGCACCTTAAAAGGCAGTGTGCCGCCGTTTCAAACGCCGTTTCAAAGAACCCACTGAGGCGACGGGCTCCGGAGCGGAGGATCGCGCCGCGGGACCCTTCCTAAAGCGGCAGCAGCGCGAAGGCAGCAGCGCGGGGAGAGAGGGGGAGCCCCAGCGCCCCCCCCTCCCCGGGCCGGAGGCGCGAGCTCCTGACGGGCGGCAGCTCCGGCTCAGCCTGGGCGGGGCCGAGGGTGGCGGCGGCCCAACCCCCCGCGTACAAGAGCGGCCCCAGGGAGCGCGAGCGAGCGGGAGCGCGGCGCGGCAGTTCGGGCGGGGCGCGGTCCCCCTCCCGGGCCTAGAGGCTCACTCAGCTCGTGGTCATCGCCTTCCCGGAAGGGGACCTAGCCGTGGTTTCCATGCGGCCGAAAGCCACGGCCAGGAGGAGTGTGGCGACCCAGCCGCAGCTCCCACACGAACATGCAGCTGTGCAGGTCTCCGGCTGCAGGGAGTGCCTGGGCCTGGCACTGGTGCCGGAGGGCAGCGGAGACAGCACCTGTGCGCGGTGTGACCAGGAGGTGACCTGCTCAGCTGCATGGTCGTGTGGAGAGGTTAAGGAGCATCAGGGAGTGTGAGAGGGAGATAGACTGGTGGAGCCACACGCTGCCATCCCTGAGGCAAAGGCAGCAGGTGGAGGCTCCCCAAGAAGCAGAGGACCCCCTTCCCTCTTGCCACCAGGCAGAAGGAGGGGACCTAAGACATGGCGGGGAATGGAAACGGGTCCCTGCGTGGCATGGCAGGTGACTCCCCTCCCGGCCTCCCTCACCCTCCCAGTTGCCCTTACACAACAGATACGGGGCTCTGGAGCTTGAGGGCCAAGGAAAGGCGGATGCAGAGGAAGGTCTATCCAGGGGATTGCCTGGGGTGAGTCAGGTACCCCCACGCATTATGACTGCCTCTCTTAAGGAAAAAAAAGGAGAGTGATTGTCATGGACGATTCCCTTCTGAGGGGAATGGAGGGCCCCATATGCTGACCGGACCCATCCCACGGGGAGGTCTGCTGCCTCCTCGGGGCCCGGGTTAGGGACGTAACCAGGAAACTTCCCCATCTGGTACGGCCCTCTGACTACTACCGGCTGTTGGTCATGCAGGTAGGCAGCGATGAGGTTGCAGAGAGAAGTCCCAAAGCAATCAAGAGGGACTTCAGGGCACTGGGGCGATTGGGAGCACAGGTGGTGTTTCCCTCAATCCCTTCAGTGGCGGGGAAGAATACTGAAAGGAACAGGAAAACGCAGCTGATTAACATGTGGCTCAGAGGCTGGTGCCACCGGTGGAACTTCGTTTTTTTTGATCATGGGGAGGTTTACAAGGCACTGGGCCTGCTGGTGACAGATGGAGTACATCTGTCTCAAAGGGGGAAAAGGATTCTCGCCCATGAGTTGGTGGGTCTCATTTAGAGGGCTTTAAACTAGGTACGAAGTGGGGGGGGATAGAGCCATGCTCGATAGAGATGAGCCTAGGGGTGGCGTGCCAATCTCGGGGGTGAGGTCGATAGCCCGGCTCAAGTGCATCTACACCAATGCACGGAGCATGGGTGGCAAACAGGAGGAGCTGGAAGCCATTGTGCAGCAGGACAGCTATGACTTGGTCGCCGTCATGGAAAGATGGTGGGACGACTCTCATGACTGGAGTGCTGCGATGGATGGCTACAAGCTCTTCAGAAGGGACAGGCGAGGAAGGAGAGGCGGTGGGGTGGCTCTGTATGTCAGGGAGTGTTTCGATTGCACGGAGCTCGACGTTTGTGATGATCGGGTTGAGTGCTTATGGGTAGGATGAGGGGGAAGGCCGGCGAGGCGGATATCCTGCTGGGAGTCTGTTATAGACCTCCCAGCCAGGATGAAGAGGCCGATGAAGCATTCTACAAGCAGCCTGCAGAAGTCTTGTGATCGCTAGCCCTTGTCCTCGTGGGGGACTTCAACTTACCAATGTCTGCTGGAAGTACAACACGGCAGAGAGGAAACAGTCGAGGAGGTTCCTGGAGTGCGTGGAAGATAACTTCCTGAAGCAGCTGGTAAGCGAGCCTACCAGGGGAGGTGCCTCGCTCGACCTGCTGTTTACCAACAGAGAAGGACTCATGGGAGATGTGGTGGTTGGAGGCTGTGTGGGGCTCAGTGACCATGACATGATAGAATTCTCAATTCTTGGGGAAGTAAGGAGAGGGGTCAGCAAGACCGCTACCATGGATTTCCGGAGGGCAGACTTTGGCCTGTTCAGGACACTGGTGGAGAGAGTCCCTTGGGAGATGGTCCTGAAGGGCAAAGGAGCCCAGGAAGGCTGGATGTTCTTCAAGGAGGAAGTCTTAAAGGTGCAGAAGCGGGCTGTCCCTGTGTGCCGTAAGAGGAGCTGGCGGGAAAGATGGCCGGCCTGGCTGAACAAGGAGCTTTTGCTGGGACTCAGGGGGAAAAAAGGAGAGTCTACCACTGTTGGAAGAAGGGGTGGGTGACTCAGGAAGAGTCCAGGGATCTCGTTAGGTCGTGCAGAGAGGAAATTAGAAAGGCAAAAGCCCAGCTGGAACTCAATCTGGCCATTGTTGTCAGGGACAACAAAAAATGTTTTTACAAATATGTTAACGACAAAAAGAGGGCCAAGGAGAATCTCCCTCCCTTATTGGATGCTGGGGGGAACACTGCCACCAAGGATGAGGAGAAGGCTGAGGTACTTAATGCCGCCTTTGACTCAGTCTTTAATAGTCAGACCAGTTATCCTCAGGGTATTCACCCCCCTGAGCTGGAAGACAGGGATGGAGAGCAGAATAAACCCCCATAATCAAAGAGGAAGAGGTTAACGACCTGCTACGCCAGCTGGACACACACAGGTCTATGGGGCTGGATGGGATCCACCCAAGAGTACTGAAGGAGCTGGCAGAGGAGCTTGCCAAGCCGCTCTCCGTCATTTATCACTGGTCCTGGTTAACGGGAGAGGTCCCGGATGGCTGGAGGCTTGCCAACGTGATGCCCATCTGCAAGAAGGGCCGGAGGGAGGATCCGGGGAACTACAGGCCTGTCAGCCTGACCTCGGTGCCGGGGAAGATCATGGAGCGGTTCATCTTGAGGGCGCTCACGAGGCAGGTGCGGGACAACCGGGGGATCGGACCCAGCCAGCATGGGTTCATGAAGGGCAGATCCTGCTTGACCAACCTGATCTCCTTCTACGACCGGGTGACCTGTCTAGTGGATGAGGGGAAGGCTGTGGATGTGCCTTACCTGGACTTTAGTAAAGCCTTTGACACTGTCTCCCACAGTATTCTCCTGGAGAAGCTGGCGGCTCATGGCTTGGACGGGTGTACTCTTTGCTGGGTAAAAAACAGGCTGGATGGCCGAGCCCAGAGAGTTGTGGTGAATGGGGTCAAATCTGGTTGGTGGCCGGCCACGAGTGGTGTTCCCCAGGGCTCAGTTTTGGGGCCCGTCTTGTTTAACATGTTTATCAATGATCTGGATGAGGGGATCGAGTGCACCCTTAGTAAGTTTGCAGATGACACCAAGTTGGGCGGGAGTGTTGATCTGCCTGAGGGTAGGAAGGCTCTGCAGAGGGATCTGGGCAGGCTGGATTAATGGGCCGAGGCCCACTGCATGAGGTTCAACAAGGCCAAGTGCCAGGTCCTGCACTTGGGTCACAACAACCCCAGGCAACGCTACAGACTTGGGGAAGAGTGGCTGGAAAGCTGCCCGGCGGAAAAGGACCTGGGGGTGTTGGTCGACAGCTGGCTGAACATGAGCCGGCAGTGTGCCCAGGTGGCCAAGAAGGCCAACAGCATCCTGGCCTGTATCAGGAATAGTATCAGTGGCCAGTAGGCGGAGGGAGGCGATCGTGCCCCTGTACTCAGCACTGGTGAGGCTGCACCTCGAATACTGTGTTCAGTTTTGGGCCCCTCACTACAAGAAGGACATTGAGGTGCTGGAGCAGGTCCAGAGAAGGGTGACAAGGCTGGTGAAGGGTCTGGAGAACAGGTCTTATGAGGAGCGGCTGAGGGAGCTGGGGTTGTTTAGTCTGGAGAAGAGGAGGTGAGGGAGGGGAAACCTTATTGCTCTTTACAACTACCTGAAAGGAGGCTGTAGAGAGGCGGGTGTTGGTCTCTTCTCCCAAGTAACAAACGATAGGACGAGAGGAAATGGCCTCAAGTTGTGCCAGGGGAGGTTTAGATTGGATATTAGGAAAAATTTTTTCACTGAAATGGTAGTCAGGCATTGGAACACGCTGCCCAGGGAAGTGGTGGAGTCACCAACACTGGAGACATTCAAAAAACGTGTGGATGTGGTACTTCAGGACATGGTTTATTGGACATGGGTGCTGGGTTGACTGTTGGACTCGATCTTAGAGGTCTTTTCCAACCTTTATGATTCTATGATTCAGAAGTACATACAAAACTATCTCCTTTTTTTCATAGTTTTAGTAGGAGTATGTAAACATATATCGTGAGACGTTCTGCATTCAAATGTAGAAGACAAAAAATAGAATCTGGAAATGCAGGAGTGATTTATCTGACTACCAATCATGTAAGCTCACTAAATATGCATAAGCACATCACACTTCTATTGTGATGTCAGTGTTGTTATCTGTTGTACTCACGCCTGTGTTGGACAAAGAGGTGCATAGCCTCTGTGCTCTGATATGTAAAGAACAAAACCGTAATGGGTTCTGCTGGGCTCTGTTAATATCTATTGCATCTGAACACTCTGAACATCACGAGGTTTGATGCATAACAGCATCCATGAATGTGTGTATTTGAATAGCTTCTTGACAGACCACCCAGAGACAACATATTTAATGGTAGAAATATTTAATAGGTAATAATTTCCAGTGTACATCTTAAGTTACTGTTTCTTGATCTATATGAAAGAGAATATTCTACAAATATGTTTTTAAAGAGTATGTGTGTTGCAGTGATACCTTTTTTGACAATGTGGAGGCTTTTCTGCTCTTTCTGAATATTAACATTAATAATTTTATTGCAGGCCATAATATTTCATGATTTACGATCTCAAGTGATAGCTGGTGCTTAACAAAAATATTGAAGGAAAGAAGAACATGGATAATTTTTTGTGCAGCATCACTGTATGAGTTTCAAATTTTCACATTAGGCCTTGTAATAGTTCATTAAAAGAAACACCATATGGCTGCCAAAATGCCTCTGAAGGAGCAATAAATCATTAGGTAAGAAAGCACTTGAGCATTTTTAATCTTGATGGATACATACATCTTGTAGTATTTTTAACTCCATTAACATTGCAGGCCACTGATATAATACTGACTGCAAAAGAAACTTTAAATGCCACATTCATTTAGTAGCAATTTATAAATATCTGTCACTTGATATTTAGAAAACAGGCATATTTATGGGTGGCCTTTAGTAACTCTGATGTTTTGTTGATTGCAGACTGGAAAGGAAAAAGCATCGTAAATTGAAAACAATTTAAATGCTTGTGGCCGGTATTTTCCTCGGTGACTTCTTTGACACAAAAGGTTCCACACGGTTTATTTTGATAGCTGCTGAGTTAAAGAAAAAACAAACAAGCATCAAACAGCCACAGAAACTTCTCCCAGCAATATAGGACTAAGTAACAGGAGCAATCAGATTCCTGTGGAAAACACTGAATTAAAATTGGCATACAAAATGTGTTTACTCGAAGTAAGTAAACTCCAGCCGAGGATGGGAAACAACTTCCCATTTCAGTTCAATGTTTTTGTGGGGACATCCATACAATTTGCTCCTTAAAGACATACCCCAGCATTTACTTTAATACAGCTGAAGGGAATTGTAATTATACAGCACAATTTTTCATTGTTTCATCTATTGAACAGAGCCATGCCTATTTGAACCTTTTTGAACCAGTCTTCAAAAAGTCTTCAAAACCTAATTGGTTCTCAGAGCAACACAGCATAGAACAAACACACACAATACAAGTCAGCAGAGGAAGAGCTGCACAAAAGGGGGCAACTTTTTTTTTATGGAACTGAAGTATGCTATTGACAGATTTTGTACAAAAGACTACTAGTTGAGGAGAAAAAAAATCAAAAGAAAAGCAGAATAGAAAGGAATGCAAATCTTAAGTAAGCAGGTAGATGGCAAATAACAGGGTGACTTGCATGTCCACTTCTGGAGTCTGTAAGGGGTATTATTTTACTGTTACTATGACTCCCTTCTCAGGGAGTTTTGCACTCCTGACAGGCTCTTTAGAGCAGATCCTTCCAAGTAGTGTACTGCAGCCAGGACTGACAGTCACTGTGAGGTCTTTGAATGAATAATGTGTGCCAATTATATAATGTTGACTAGGTCTGAAAAATTAAGGTGAACATTTTGACCTCTGATTACCAAAATGCTAAAGGTTGAAAAATTCAGAAGATTTGCCACTCTAAGCTTATCTTTAAGGAAAGGGGGCTTACTACTATGAAAGGTTTTTTTTTTTTTTTTAGAAGAATTTTCTCTATTTCAGTGGCTGAAGATGTAGCCTTCATTCTTGCTAGGTTAATGAAGTGGTAGAGATTGCCAAACAAAAACTGAGCATTATCTAATATTTACCCTATCACTAGTCAATATATTTATTGCTTTCTTTATTTTGCATTTTATTCACATCCGTTTATAAAAATTGGATTATATTCTGATAGACTTTTATTTGGGTTTATGTTTTGATTAAGTTGCTTTAATTGCTATCGGAGGAAAGTATTACTTACTTTTACAGATCAGGGACAGAGGCAAAGAGCTCAAGACTAGAAGCATCCAGTAATTTAACGTGCCATTTGCAAGACAACTAACACCTGATTTTTCAGATTATGTAGTATTGTATAATGCTTTGCATGGTCAAAGCACAAGGAACTGTGAATTAATTACTAGAAATGGAAAATGAAATATGATATTTTTAAATGAAAAACAGTTCTACCCAGGCAGGCTTTGAAACCTATCATTTTCTTTCCGACTGAAAATATAAAATTGACAAGGTCCTAAAAATGAAGATTTTTAACGTGCCTTTTTTGATGAGATGATGATATCATTTTGCCATAAGCTTTCTAAAATGGTGTTAATCTGATGGTGGCTGAATGATGAGTATTGCTGTGGGTCTTTCCACTCAGCTGTTTTGTATAAATTTTGTCTGAACTTTCAGTAAGAAGTATTGTCGTGCTGCCCCACTGGCCATGCCACCTTTTCTAAGCAGTGGTAGTTTTTTAATGTGTTTTTAAAGAAGACTAGAGAATGAATGAACTAATTCTGCTGTCAGGGTAACAGTATGGTGGTAGGTTGTGATTTCGGACCAGAGGTGATAAGTTCTCGCTTCAAACAAAAAGCCCTTCAGGTTGAATTTGGCCATCATTCTACAGTTGGCTGGTGTTAACTTGATCTTTCCCACCAAACTGAGAAGGAAACTGGGGAAACTATTTCACCAGAGTGAAATAAAAAGCGAGAAAAACCCTCAAAAGAAGTAATTGATTTGTGTCAGACTGCTGGAGCAGATTGCATGAGAGCGAATATGAATTCTTCCCGAGCCTGAGGAGTGCGGTAAGACCCCGTAAGACCCCCCTGAAGGCGGCTGCTCTGATGCATCGTGTGGTCTCCAGAGAGAGCCCGTGTTTTGCAGCTGGGTTCTCCTCCCAGGGCAGACCTCTGGCCTTTAGGCAGCCCCAGAGCAGTGGGGCCTGGCCTGCTCTTGCTGCTTTCTGCCTGCCTGCCCACAGAGCCCCACCCTGCTCCGCTTCTCCCCCAGTTCCTGCTGCGTGCCTGAGGCAGGCCCCATGGCAGCCACAGCAGGGCAAAGAGGCCCTGTCTGAGCAGAGGGCCAGGCCCCATGGGGCTCTCCTCAGGGCAGACAGGCCAGCAGGGCCAGAGGGCCCGCCTCCATGGCGATTGCAGCAGGGCAGAGGGGGCCTGCAGGAGCACAGGGCCGGGCCCCATGTCAGCCTGCTCACGGGAACAGGGCCCTGCCAGGCTGTCGTGCCCAAATCAGGGCAGAGAGCCTTTGCATGAGCGAGCAGTGGGCCAGGCCCCGTGGTGCTGCAAAGACCCCAGGCACCTAAACCAGTACTCACACAGCCGATCTCCATGGTGCTTCAATCAGGGCCGAGGGGCCCTGCAACGTCAGAGGACCAGGCCCCACGGCACTCAAGTGAAGGGAAGGAAACCCTCAAAGACCAGCGGGCCAGACCCTACGGGACATGAATCGGGGCTGAGGGGCCCTGCAAGAGCACAGGGCTAGGCACCCCAGTGCTCCAGTCAGAGAAGAGAGGTCCTGCAAACCTGTAGTACCAGGGCCCATGGTGCTCGAATGAGAGGAAGGACCCTGCAAGACCACAGGACCAGGTACCATGGCACCCTGCTCAAGGGAAAGAGGTACTGCAAGAGCAGAGGACCAAGTCCCGTAGCACTCAAATGAGGGGAAAGAGGGCCCGGCAAGACCGGACAATCCAACTCAATGGCGCACAGATCAAGCGCAAAGAGGCCCTTCAGATCCACAGAGCCAGCCCCCATGGCGCTTGTATCAGGGGAAAGGGCCACTGCAAGAGCACAGGGCCAGGCGCCATGACAACTTGCTCAAGAGAAATGGGCCCAGCAAGAGCAGAGGGCCAAGACCCATGGTGCAGTGCTCTGGGGAGAGATGCGCTCAGAGAGCACAGGTCCAGACCCCGTGATAGTCAAAGCAGGGCAAAGAGGTTGTACCAGACCGGAGGGAGAAGCCCCATCGTGCTCTTGTAAGGACAAAGAGAGGAAATAGTGGGCATAGAACCAGGAAAAGGGGGAGAAAGCAGCACGGGTGAGGATGGTAATGCCACCTGCATTGTTAGTAAAACTGACTTTTTCTGTAGCTTTCATACCTTTATTTTCTTTGTCTGATTGTTAGATCTAGACTACTAAGGAGAGCCTTGTGATCTCCCTGGAGGCTGGCACATGCCCCAGCTGGTGGCCCAGCCCTGGTTTCACCAGCTGCTGGGATGTTCTTCTAGTGCTGCTGGGGGCGTGGTCTCTTGTTGGGTGGTGAAGAGGCCTCAGGGCTGCCAGCCCTCCTCTTTGGGGGTTGCTGTGGCTCCCCAGGGGAGCGTTCCCTGCCCTGGCTGGAAGCGGAGGGACCTGGCGCAGCCTCCTCTGGCTCCTCCTCGGGCTCTTCGTGCTCCCTGGGAATGGGGGCAGGGGGGGGGCTGCCGGGATCCCCACCAAGGGCAGCTGTGGAGGTGCTGGGGAGCTCATCCACATTGTATCTGACAGG
Source organism: Oceanodroma leucorhoa (assembly GCA_030449065.1). NCBI lineage: Eukaryota > Metazoa > Chordata > Aves > Procellariiformes > Oceanodroma > Oceanodroma leucorhoa. The sequence goes on along the minus strand of JASVER010000138.1, from coordinate 487,852 downwards.
GCTGCTGGAGGGGGCTGGGCTGGGGGCAGGAGACCCTCCTTGGGAGACGGTGGGGCTGAGGGCAGCCGCAGGGCTGCCCTCCCGCTCCTGGGCATCCTCCAGGGCCAGCACACGGTGGGCCTCCTCGCTGCACAGTCGCACGACGGCATTGATGAGATCGTTCACAAGTGTCGCCGGGCGGTTATCAAGGAAGAGCCCCAGCAGCCGGCCCAGGATACCTTCTTCCGGTCCAAAGAGGATCAGGCCAGACACGATCATGTCCTGCACAATGGCTGTCTGCAGATGGTCATCCTCAAAGTTCATCACCAGCATCTGATGCAGCCAGGGCAGCACGGGCTGGAGGAGCTCTGGGTGGTCCCAGAAAAGGGTTGACCAGGTGTCGGCCTGGAGGCCGCCCATTGGAGCCCTGGGCACCTGTTCAGCAACCTGTGGTAGTGATGCTGCAGGGCTGTGGGCAGCCTGGTGGACAACATTTGGTGATGCCGTACGTAGCCTGATGACATACTCTTCAAAGTTGTCGTACTGCACCAAGCGCACGATGGAGGTAACCCTCCCCTTGCAGAGGGGGCACTCGGGCTTGGTCTCAACCCACCGCCGGATGCAGGGGAAACAGAAGCGGTGGCAGCACGGCATCACATAGCTGGCCTCCTCCCAGCTGTCCAGGCATATGGGACAGCGGTTTTCCAGTTCCACATCCGTGCTCTGCATGTGCTGTAGTGGGCTGGGGAAAGCTGGCGATGACGAGCTGTTCCCTCTCACTGGTGCTGCAGCTGCGGGTGTTGTTCTAGAAAAGGAAGAGAGGCCATGGTCATTGGCTGGCCTGGGAAGGGGTGGAGGAAATGTTCAGGTCCCTCAAGAAGGAAGCCCTCCCAGCTCCCCAGGGTGAGGTTTCCCCGCACAGCTCACCTCTGCTGTTGCGAGCACACCTCTTGGGTGCCCCAGCTGCCTGAACCTGGCAGGGTGGGGGAAAAACACTCCGATGGCCCTGGGAATGGGCACTGGGAGCTGCAGTCAACAACTCTCCGGGCACGACACCAGCACCAACCAAAAGCCTCGCTCAACGCTCCAAACCTCGTGTACTCGCTCAGCTGGAGTGAAGGCATGAGCCAGCTGGGTGAGACTCGCTGACTGGCTATAAGCAGCAAGGGATGCATCATCACAGTCCATCGCTCAGTGACATCAGAACCCATCGCCCAGGGACATCACAGTCCCTTCCTCGGGGATGTCACAATGGGCCGTCCTTACCCGCAGTGCTCACCACGGCAACGCTGCGGCCCCATCACATGCGTCTGGGGTTACCACAATGCCCCTGCCCACTCTATCCCCCCCATCTCCTGTCTTGTGCTCGGCATCAGTGTTTCATGCCAGTCACTGAGGTCTTGGCTGAGTCTTCCCAGGGCCCCATCAGATTGCTCTGGCTGTGATACACATCTCCAGGCACATACGGCAAGAGGGTTCATTTGATAACATCCCATGCCTCCCTGGGAGGCTGCAGGACAAAGCCCCACAGGCTCTCCTCACACCCTAGCACTGCTGCCCAGCCCTCTGGGCTCCCCTGGTTTCCCCCACAGGGGGTCAAAGGCAGCACTTGGCTCTCTCGTGGGGATTCTCTCCCATCTTTCTTCCGTAGCCAGCAGGTGAAAGTGTGATCCCCTCTGCTCAGCACCCATCAGGCCTCCTCTGGGCACTACGTCCTGTTTGGGGTCCCAGGCAGGAGAGAGGTCAGACACATCAGAGGGGCTCAGGAGAGGCCACAGAGATGGTGGGACTGGAGCACTCACCCTGTGAGGAGGGTGTGTGGGGCTGAGGCTGGTTCAGCATGGAGAAGAGAAGGTATCGAGGCGCCTTACAGCACACCCTGGTGCCTATGGGGAAGGGACCGAGGGGATGGGGACAGGCTTTTCCCAGAAGAGCCTGGCGGGAGGGTGAGAGACAGTGGCATCTCCTGAAACTCAGAGAAGTTCAGGCTGGAGATAAGGAAGAAAAACCAAAATCACTGTGAGGATCATTAAGCACTGGAGTGGGTTGCCCAGAGAGGTTGTGGGATCCCTGAGCCTGGAGGTTTTCAGGACCTGAATGGGCACAACCCAGAGCACGACTGTCACAAGCCTGTGAAGGGATGCCCTGTGAAGTCCCGGAGGAGAAAGCATTGCCATCGGGAAATGTAGCAAAGGTTTCCAAAGGTGCAACAGCTTGCAGAAGTTGCAATGTCAGAAAACCACTTTCTTGTTCATTCTGTTCAGCAGTTTTCAAGAGACTCTTTAAAAATCTGGAGGGGGATCTAGGGGGTGGTGGTGACTATTTCATCGTTCTGTTTTGCTTTCAAAAGAGGTTTCAGCAGCAGCCAAAAAATCCATGTTTAGGGGGCTGCTTCTTTCTGACAGAGGAAAGTGGTAAAAGGCAGAAAAAGCCATGCGGATTGAATTCTGCCATCATTCAATAGTTGGCTGGTGTTAACTTGATCTTTCCCAAAAAACTGAGTAGCAAAGTGGAAAAAAAACAACAAAAGAACAAAACCTGCATAAACAAAAATCCCCAGAGGGGTGGGATGGGAATTCAGATGTAGCATGTTTTAGTAGATATGCTATAAACAGATGTCAGAGTCCAATACTCTCTGACCAGGTTCTTTTAGATAGTTCCAACCGTGGAGTGTGTGATATTTCATATCCTTATTTAAAGATAGTTGATGTTACACGGGATTTCTGATTTAGCAGAGTGATACAAAAAAATGTATTGCATAGCACAATAGAGATGTAAGCAACTGACATAGCTGTTTCCCTAAAACAAAGGCCACCCTCTGGTCCCTTTTGTGTGGAGAAAAAGTCAGCTTCTTTGCAATGGCTGTGGGCAGTTACACTGTGCATTATTCCCTGAGCTTCATGGGCACATCATGCCTGCCCATCTCCTCTGACACTTCTTCCACAGTAGGGGTTTGCTGGTCAGTCACAGCAGAAATGAATTTTTTTTTATTCTTTAATGCTTTCTCTACGAAGCTAGACAAGCTGTTGCATTTTGAGTTTTAATCAGCAAGAATAGTAAAGGCTGTTGCATTTTGAGTTTTAATCAGCAAGAATAGTAAAGATACTATTAAAAATACCAGAACTCAGGAAAAGATAGGAAATCATGACTGTTGTTCAGGAAAATGATGCAATACTCAAAAAAAAACAAAAACGTGGAAATGCATACATAATATGGGACGAGGTTTCTGATGTAGAAGTATGATAAAAATATAGTGCAATGTCCTTTACCTGACTGCTGGTTTTGATGACAAATGGATACGAGCAGCTTTCAGAAGGCTGGGATACTTACTTAGTATTTGTAGTATCTATATCTACCTTCTTGCTTCCTTTAAGTAAACAACACTGCCTTCCTATGCCTATCCAATCTGGGGAATAGTCACCTGTTATTTGGTGAATGTTACTATGTAAAAATACTTAAGATAAACACAGATTAGAGAGAAGTGAAGCAGGTAACAGTTAGGATTCTAAGCACAAAAATAATGTTTTTCTGCATGTATTTTCAGCTACGAATTATCTTATGTATCCAACCAGTATTTTGGGGCATGATAAAAATATGGTCTTACATATATACTGATATGATTTTACATTATACCAACAAACACAAAAGCAATAAAATCTGTAGTTTATGAAAAAAGCGTTATTGGATCTAATTATTTATTTTTAAGAGCTCATTCTATAGTGATCTTTTGTAACAAGAGTAGGTTAAAAAGCTACCATAGTAAATAGAACAGAAACAAAACAGAATGGAACAGAATAGAATAGAATAGAATAGAATAGTTCCGTTGGAAGAGACAACAATCATCTAGTCCAACTGCCTGACCACTATAGGGCTGACCAAAAGCTAAAGCATGTTATGAAAGTCATTGTCCAAATGCCTCCTAAACACTGACAGGCATGGGGCATCAACCACCTCTCTAGGAAGCATGTTCCAGCATTTGACCACCCTGTCGGTAAAGAAATGTTTCCTAATGTCAAGTCTGAACACAACTTCGAACCATTCCCAGGCGCCCTGTCACTGGATCCCAGGGAGAAGGGATCAGCACCTCCCTCTCCACTTCCCCTCCTCAGGAAGCTGTAGAGAGTAATGAGGTCTCCCTCAGCCTCCTTTTCTCCAAACTAGACAAACCCAAAGTCCTCAGCCGCTCCTCACAGGACATGCCTTCCAGCACTTCCACCAGTTTTGCTGCTCTCCTCTGGACGCATTCAAGGACCTGAACATTCTTAAGTTGTGGGTTCCAGAACTGCACACAGTACTCAAGATGAGGCCTCACCAACGCTGAATACAGCAGGATAATCACCTCTTTCGACTGGCTGGTTATGCTGTGTTTGATGCACCCAAGTAAAAAAAAAAATAGTTCCCCTCTATGATGGAACTCAAAGATTATAAAAGGTTTGATAAAATCTTTGATTTTATAATTCAAGATTTCAGTGATTCTGGTTATACTGTAATACAGTGTGATTTCCATAAACGCTTACTCTAGAGTATATTGATAATGATATATTTTTTGATATACTACTTGACATGTTTATATTTTAATAAAGATTTAAAAACTGATATAGCAAAGTGTTCCTATTTTCTCCTCTCCTCTCATGTTGCACCCATGGTACTCACTGTTCCTGAAATCCAGACACTAAGGTCTTATTCGAAATATCAAGAAAATTGATACATATATTAGTCAGCAGTGAAACGTTTCACTTACTTAGGATTTAGTTTAATGAGAAAACTGAAGCCACATAAATAGCCTGATGCCACTGGAAGGGGGAATCTGCTCCCTCCATCTCCATGCTTGATCTTAAGATCTGCTCTTTGCCTTGAGAAGACTCGAATTTCTCGGCTCATAAATGTTCATACTCACTGATATATAGTAAGCCCATTGAGACAGCTGAAAACTAATCTACCCTAAGAAAGTGAATATTGTTTGTGCTGGGCTCGTAGGTTGAACTTGTTTACCTTGTGATTGTGGGATCTAGTGTAAGGAAGAAAAAATGAATCATTCAATCTGTGGATCAGTAAAGAAGGCAGCAGAAGTAGAGGCAGGAGATGTGGGGAATGGAAAGGGAAATATGCTAGAACAATGTCCTTCTTTTTCCTACAGTTGAAATCTCGAGGACTACTTTTTCAAATGAATTTTGTGTTTGAATGGCTGAGAGAGGTGAGGGGAAGCAAACCAAAGAAAAATGTGATAGTGAAATTTTCAACCCAGACAACTTGGTAATGTAAGCTGCCATAAATACAATCTTATAGTGAGAGGATAAAGATTGCTTGTAAGTAAAATGATATTTGGGAAGGTGTTCCAGACTAAAGTCTCCATTTCCACAGTAAGGTGTTCTCACCCKTAGTGATATCTAAGCATTATTAATTTTAGATGTGTACATGTCACTATTTCTTCTATGAGTTTCTCTTCTCCTTTGATGTCAGTCTGCTTTTACTTTTTTCTGAATTGGTGAGTCATAATCACAGCATTGAAGTCGATGGATGGCCAAGAATAAAGATTTCTGACATCTTAATTTAGGAGGAAGACAGAAACAAGAGAGGAGTTACTGCCCAGACTTTTAGTCAAGCGCAAGTTCCAGGTATAAGGAACCTGCTGTCTTCAGGCTGTCCTGCTTCTCTAGGGATCCTCTGTCTCATGAATCCTGTCCAACAATATTACTAATCTCGAGCTTAGAAACCAGAGTTTTCTGAACAGGAAAAGAGCATTTGCTCAAATTCCCCATCAGACACTGCTTATGGGGACTCAGCTTTTGTTTTGTGAGGTCAAGTATGTTTAAACAGTATTACTTGCTAACAGGACTGTTTCCAAATGGCTCTGCGCAACCATACTTAACATCTCATGTTGCAACATTATAGTTTGTTTTTAAAAAGAATATTGGATCAATAAATGAAGATCAGGGACAGATGAAACCCTTTACAAAATAGAGAAGTAGGGCATGTTATTCCACTTTCTGAAGTGAAGGAAACTTTTCCTTTACTCCACAGAGTGAATGTATTAAACAACGTGAATTGGGAGTACTAGAAAATGTGATATGTGAAGTTATTTAGCTAGTCAAAGCTCTGAAATTTAAATTAATTCAACTCTGATAACTTTGCAATGCATTGCAAAAAAAAAAAAAGGCATAAAAGGTGTTTTTGCAGGATGGAAAATCTTTTTCCTATCTTACATGTAAAAGAAATACACAGGATGTAGTATTTTTTTGAACATTCATGCTAAAACAATCACAATATGGCCACAGACAACTTTTACCTTTGGATTATTGGTTTAGAAAGGGAATATATGAAAGCAACTTTGATCTGTTCTAATCAGACAAATAGCAATCAATGGTCATGCCTTTTTGTTTACTTGGTCGTTTGTTCCTATCAGAATTCTACATACCCTTAAAGTGGCACTGGGGGTTTCTTTTCTGGTCTATAATTTCAGTGGAGATGCCTTGAAATTGTCCTGAGCCAATAATAATCCTAAAATTGGGGTGAGAAGGTTGGAAAGCACATGCAACATGTACTCTGCAACGTTCTGAGAAGATAGAAATATGATTTACAGTGAAGAGCAACAGCAACTAGGAAGCGACTTATTGGTTAGCTGGTAACTCCAAGTCTTTCAGAGATAGGGAAAAAGTCTGACCTCCACTGACTGATGGGTTATATAGATTTCCCCTTCCCCCTTTTCAAAATAAGCTTAATAATGAGAGAAGCTTTCTACAGCTCTCTATTTCTATTGCTAAAAATAAATATATATGAGTTTTGGCTTAGTCGTCAGTGGTAATTGTGTATTTAATAAAACAGGTTCAAGCCCTAATCCTCCTTTCTAGGCCCAATTGCATACGTAATCCTCTTTTATGTTTCCCAAATTTTATTCTACACAAAAGTGTTCCTAAGTCAATCTGAATAAATTTTGAGTGTGTTTCAGAAGATGTGATCTCAAATGTTTCTCTGTCTATGTCAAAGAACGCAATCAGACTCAGCAAGATTAATCCTTTTCAACATTCGGTCTACCTGCTGATTGGAATCTTTTTACCTTCTTTCCCTCTGGGGAAAATTTGAGTGAAAGCATGAAGAGTCCTTCTTCACTTGTGTTCCAAAAAAGAAAGACAGGGAGTTGGTTTCTTTCTTGGCTTCAGCTGAGCTACAATTGTCACAGAAACTCAGTATGCAACAAAAGTGGCATTTGCTTGATTCTAACTTATGCTCCTGCATCTATGCTCAGCTTCAGCAGTTTAAAATAATTGGAAATAATATGTCAGTGGGCTATAATGTCAACGTATGGCTGTATTTTTCTGTTGAGTCAGGACTGTGAAACAAAAGGGTGGCTATACTACTACTTGGAATAATGAGGCACTGTAATATTGGTGTTAACTACAGAACAGAAAAAAGATGCCAAAAGATCACTGGTGCTCTTCAAAGATAAACAAAGACAGAATCAAAGGTATTTGTTTGACAATAATAATGGAAAATTGTTTCGTTTGCATGGAAGAGAGACTCTCTCTGGAAAATAGGAGCAAATTAATATTTGTGTTTCAGCTTGGAATCAACTCAACTTTTTAATAGAGAAAATATTGAAATCTTAATGTCTAAGGAATTTGGTTTTAATCTAGACATACTTCTTCATGTTATTTAGAATTCATAGTATTCTTTTAAGTAGCCAAGGTTGCTGAGTACTACATTTCTTCATCAGGATTATTTAGCTGCTGAACCAAATTGATGATTTTTAACAGTCACACCAGAAACATCTGCCTGCTAAGCACCATCATTGTGTCTAGAGTTTCAGATACTGCTAAGCAGGGATTAAGGAAATGTCTAGAAAAAAACAGGTATATTTGTAGAGTGAATTGATAATTTCTTTGCTCCACTTAAGCTGAACATTTTTTTCTTCTTTCAGGGAAAAGGCAGAGCAATATCTGAGCGGAAGTGTCAAGACCTTATCTTCTAAGTGAAGTGTGATCTTTAGACCAGGTGCTGTGACTTGATGACATCACAGCCAATTTATTTGTGCAAAACCAGCTCATGAATTAAACTCCAATATTTATACTTCTCTAGATAGCATTCAGCCTCTACTTGCTAACTTCTGAAACTGCCTGTATTCAGATACTGTGTACTATTTACTATACCTTTTTTTTCTTATTTAGTGGAAATCTACAGAGACTGTAGCCTTTGCCCTGAAGAACTGGGCTCAAAAGTCTATGTATTACCCTGGCAAATCAGACATAAAATGCTGAAATATTCCTACAGCATTCTGGAATGGCAACCAGCTACTTTAGCTTTTGAGCAAGTGTTATGCTAACTATTGTATATTATTGAAAAATTTCATTTTAAAAAAATTACAGTAAATATTTTAAAATGTTTTGTTGAATATTTAGGCAAAAATGTAGTTGTTCTGAAGAATTCTTCTTTACTATTATAGATTTTGAGAAATAAAGTTAACATCTTGATGTTTTACTTCATTATTTACTCTATTTACTGAATGTGACTCAAGCAAACTTCTTCTGAGGCAAAGAAAACCAAGTGATCATAGTGGCTTTTGATTAACAGAGAGAATCGTTCATCAACTGGAAAAGAACTCATGCTACAACTTCAGCTTCTATTGCTAGAGATTTGTGTGCAGGCCTTTCATATGCATAAGAAAACAAATACAGCTACCAATATAATTTGAACCACTTTACTGGATAAAATTTTTTGTACAGCATTATGTGAAAGTCAGCTATAGTGATCCATTCCGACAATGAATTTATGAACAAGGAAAACAGAAAAAACTCTACTCGTTTTACTAATTAGCTACAATAATTAATTTAACAAGATTAACACTGACTTGTGTCTTTTGCCTTTATACAACTAGATAAACAATTAGAAATAATCAGTTATTTAGACATACAGTACCTAGTTTTCTCTGGTGTACTTGAGTTTTTCAAATTATAGGCTATAGAAATCCATATGTTTAAACTATCTACTCTTCCCATTTTCTTGTATGTTAGAAAATTCCCCTTTTGTTCTCCCTGGTGAGCCTGTTGGTTACCTACTTACTAATATTAGACTTCAAGAGCATGTTGTAACATACATCTATTCTAGCTACTGGCTCAAATTACTTTTTCCAAGAGCACAGGGGAGGAAGGACTTCTGTCGTCTATATGCAGGTTATATTTATGGGAACAAAACACTGTGTGTGTGAAAGGGCAAATGTAAATGATGCGTCAGGTCTGCATTATAGCAGACATGCTTCAGTTTTGTTGCCCTATCTTGACAGTTCGCTTGCTAGAGGGGATAATGTAACCAAATTAGAGCCCTCTGTCAAGTCTCTGTAGGGGTCCTTCTTGTCTTTCACAATGTGGAACATCAAGCCAAAAGGGAATTTTAGCACAAATCAGTTTTTATGACTGCAGGTATTTTCTATGATGTGAGTTTCAGAGAAATAAACTAGGGGAATTCAAGTACACTGAATTTTCTAACCTATCTGTTAGCTGAGATGGAAATAGTCAGATAAAGGAGGAGGTTTTGAAGGTGGACTTTTATCTTTAATTTGCATTTCTTCAGGGACACATTCTTCCTCGAGTTGCAGGTTTACTTTACACTCCTAGTCACACGATCTATTACAAAATGTCCACAATGAATCACTAGTTACTCTTTTTTCTAAAGCAACTGCATTGTCTGGGCAAGTCCAGTGAGATATTCTTCACATGACATGATAATGCAGATGACTGGCTTGCAGTATCCACTCCAGAAAAACCATGAAATGTCATTTCAGCATCATCATGAGTTCAAACCGAGAAGCAGATCCAAGACTAAACTATTTAAACTTATCACTTGGAATCAGATTAAGTCCTTTTTGTGACATAAGTGAAAATAAACAACAAATGAGTTTACAATATCTTTTTTTCTTTTTCCTGTCCCTCTAATAGGAGTAATTTTTGTTCTTTATGTGTATATTCCTAACCTAGTTTAGTTATGTTACTAAATCTTTTGAAGCATAAATATTTTTCAAGTTAAAAAGAATGAACTACTGAGTTTTATAGAATTAAACTGAAGAAAAAAGGATATAACAGTTCAGAAAAGAAAAGGTTTTGCCAAATAATCTCAAATAGATCAAACTTGACCTTCAAAAAAAAACTTCAGCAAAACCATTTCCCAAACAGCCCTGATGTTTTTGTTAGTATTTCTGCACAAACAGCCTTAGTGATGATTCAGGCAAGTATTCAAATATGACCTTGATATTTTTTCCTGTTAATTAAAAACAAAACAAAACAAAAACCTCACAAGCCCCCCCCCCTTAGCAGTAAATCCCCTCCTCAAAGCTGGAAATAAAACATTTCTTCTCCTTCTTTTCATGCTTTTCAAAAGCCTACTTTTAAGTATAGTCTTGGGAGAAGTAGGGAGTCAGTTTTGGCAATGCCTCCAGCCCAAATGATATATGCAATAATTCATTAGTAATACCAGGTGACCAAAATCCATAACAGATTTTTTCAAACTGGCAGCTCTTTGGGTGTGGAATAGAGGTAAGGTAGGGAATTTACATTCAGAATACAAAATTATTTAATGCTTCTCAGTTGCCAAAACATAGAGTGAATATCCCTTTTAGCTAGTCTGATACTGCTTTGCATCAGTGTTGTAACTACAGGCAACTGGATTCTCTAGTACAACTTTACTGTGCATTTTGGATGGGACAGTATTGGGTAGGTGCCCATCCATGAAAGGGGTTATTAACTTCAAGATTTTTTGATTTAAGCACATTGCCTGTGACACTAATAGTTAAAGATGTGAGGATTATAAAGCAGTGAAAATGTGCCTTCAGATTAATATATAACATATTGTTACTTGCAAGTCGAAATGTACACTGATGACTTTGGATCTGGGTGTGAATTGTGATCCACTGATTCTCAGAGTTTGGGGCATGACTTATGGCATGGAATATTATGAAAATTGTTTTGGTAATATATGGATTCTAATAATAGGTCAAATTCCAGATCACCTCTGGTGACGGCTACCAGGGGTGATTGCTGTAGTGCTACCCATGTAATTCCAACTGATATGCCTGCAAGGTAAAGGAACACTGTTATCTCCATTTCTCAGATAGGGAAGTTTAGGTACTGACAGGTTAGTGCTTCTCCAAGTCATATGGCACAAGAGACAGCAGGACAAAGGATAACATCTGCTCACTTGATTTGCTGATTCTACCTCAAACTTTTTTCTGGTCAGCCATGTATTTGTCCATTGCACTAAAAAGTAGCACCCCTCTTACACAGTCCTGTGAAAAACTGGAGTGCCCAGCAATATGAGGTCTAAGATCCTTTTGTAAGGTGCTTGGCACTCTCAGCAGTTCAGAGCTGTCTGGCTGCTTGCCCAGTTGAACTGCAAGTGGCCTCAGTTCTGCAAAAACTGTCTTTACGTGATTAATACTCTTCATATTAACAGTCTCCATTGCTTCAGTGCTTTTGCTGAGTTTCGTTCCTGGATTTCAGACTACAAAACTCTTTCCACCAGTATGAACATACTGAAGTAGTTTTCCATTCCTAAAGTAAAGTTACAGTGCTTGAAGAACAATAATTTCTTTTTTTTTTTTTTTTTTCCTAGAGGTGTTTTTAATTAAAGTTGTGTTAGATATTTTGTTCTGGAGATGTGTACTGTGAAATCTCTGAAGATTTTTAGTTTTGTGCATAGGAAGGAACTGGGGGCTGAGCATCAGAGCATGTTCAAATGAAGGAAAACACTGATAGGTTAGGCATTATGGTAGCCAAGTTGGATTCTGTGTGAAGAGTAGTTCCCTGATCCATTGTAATTTATCTCTCTTAGTTATTGCAGTCTAAAATGATAGAGATTATTGTTGCTTTTTTCCCTCAAAAGTACTCTAGTTCAAATAAAAACTAATGTAGAGAAGTGTCAGAGTCTGGTAAATGAAGGACAGGCTCGAAAATCACCATGATACCTCCGATCTTTTATTTGTTCTCAGTTTTGTCACTGTCTTGCTGTGTAATTTGGGATAAAAGTATTTTTCTCTCTGAGTGTCTTGGTTTTTCCATCTCTAATACAAGATTAATAGCTTAATCACTGTCCAACTGCTGCGTTGTAGATGGCTGTTCATTCCTCTGCTTGAGAGCACATTTGAAGAATCAGCAAGTGTGTTGTTATGGACAGCTTACTGTGAGTGTATACGTCCTTCTGATGTATTTAAATCCCAGTCAGACACAGGGAGATATTTTGGTCCACAGATGTGAAGCTGTTTAGTATTGTACCTTTGTAAAGGGAACTTCATCGGTCACTCAACAGTAGGAGCTGAAAATAACACTGGCCGTATATGAACTTTGTCAGCTTACCCAAGGCAAGAAAACTGATGTTGTGATTGTAGTAATTATAATTTTACAGACTGCATGTAATTTTGGGTGTGCAGAAGTATACATTTATAAAGAAATTACTCAGAGTTACATGAGAGTTTGGAAGACTTAAGAGGACAACTTGGTTTTGTAGCTAGTTAAGATAATAATGTTTCTCTCTATTTTATTCTCTTTATTTGAGTTACACCTCAGCAATAGTCTTAGCAATTTTTATAGTAAATCTCTACATTAGTAATTTAGGATGTTTAAAGAAATCATTCACCAGGTGGAGTTCTTTATATGTGTGGTTGCTTTTTTTATTTCTAGGAAAGATTAATAAAATTTTGACATTCACTTGACATTGAATTTTCAAAGAAAAACTCAAAGAATTTTAGAACAATTCTGTGCTCTAATATCTTAGAAAAAGTTATTATAGTCCTCAAGGTACAGTAGCGCTCTGTTTTTCCCTTTCCTCCTTGCTGAAAGTTTATTTTAATAATTTCTAATACAAAATCTTAGGATACCATTTAGTAGAATTTTTGAATGTGATTCCTCAAATTTTTATTTGTGATCACTGTTCTCATTGCCATGAGGTAAGACTTTTGCGTCCTTATTCCCTACCATAATGATATTTCTTTCTTTTTTTTCTTTGTGTGTTTCTGAATTATTGATAATTTGAAAATGCATCTGTGCACCACAGGATTAGTTTGCCTCCAGCTGGCACTCACATTTTGTTTGTTTTCATGATGCTGCTTAAAATAGTGATAAAGCAATTGCCTTTATCAACTTTCATGCTCACAGCACAATGTAGTTCCCTATTTTTAATGATGTTTAATTTTGAGTGAATATTTTCGTGCAACCAATTTGAAGTGGTTGGAAAGTAGAAATTAACTTGAGGTAATATTTCTGAACTTAATCAAATGAGAGTGCAAAAACTCCTTTGACCTCATTTGAATATGAAGAATATAACTATGGTGTTCTATAGATACCTACATTTTTTTAGTGCCACACAGTAGTCTATAAATTCAGTCTGATCCATGTACCTTGGGAAAAGACATTGAGAAGAAAAAAATATGCAAATAGGAATGTATCAGCAATTTCAAATGCTTAGGTTACCTTTCAGCCTTACTAATCCCTCCTTCGTTAGCAGGGCGGTTTTTTGTTTTATTCAAACATAATTGTTAAGACAAGCTGTTCAACTTGTGACAGTGCTATTCAAATTAAAATACGACAGAAGAGAGAAAACCTTTCTTGTTGCAAAAATTCCACAGACAGGTTTTAAACACTGTTCTGTCTTCTAAATTTTAATCAACACATTCTTAAATTATTATAGATAACAACTTTGTCCTTTAAGGAGACACTAAACCCAGTGTTTCATAAAAAAGAGGTCAAAAATTATATGATATAGTGTATCATTGCCTCAGTTTGTAGAAATGCTCATTAAATAAGGGATACGATAATTAAATAACTTGTATAATGAGCTACATCAGCACCTCATTTAATAATGAGAAAAATTAAAATTCAGATTAATTTAGTGACATCAGAGGAAGGTGCTCCCCCCATTTCTATCAGCAATGATACTGCAATTAGTATTATCAGGCCAGATTGTGTTTATCCTGTATGCCTTCTGTGGGAAGCAGTGGTGTAAGAACAGTGCCATCAACACACTATGCAGCTGATATAGCTGCTTCTGGGGTTCTTGCTTATGTAAGAAAATGGGTCTAACAGGTGAGACAAAAGGTCCACCTAGTCAGGTGTCTGGAGAGTACTGAAATGGTTGCCTCAGAGCACAAAAGCAGGACAAGCACTTCTGATAATTCTCACAACCCTTGTTTTGTTCCAGCCTACTAATCTTTGCAGCTCAAAGGTTTTCTCAGATAGAAGATTTGGTGGGTTTTTTTAGAATGTTTTTAATACAGTTCCAATGGACCTCTGTATCCCTTCAGTCCTGATCAGCTTCTTTTAAATGCATATATATTCCTGATACACTTGGTAAAAGATGGTAAAAAGCTCCTCATCTTAAATACACACTGAATAAAGGGACCACTCCTTTTATTTACTTTTGAACTTGTATTTGATGCCCTTTAGTTTGTGTGCTGGGTGTCCTGTTTATGCCACTAATGATTCTGTAGACCTGTATCCTCTCCTCTCTCATTTGTCATTTCTAGGCTGAAAAGGTCAAGCCTAACTGGTTCTTCTGTAAATGTGAACCTACAGAAACCTTTCCATGAAAGTTTTTGAGATTCTGGACCTCTATGCTCACACTCAACATGAAAGAAAGGAAAGGTAGAATGTTCAACTGTTTCAAGCACTTCCCAGGACACTTACATTTTTACATCTACTGAGTGGAGGCAGGATAACTTTCCTATTAACTAGTGGATGTTAGAGTTTATTTTCTTTGATTGCATAATTGAGCTCTATCTCTTGCTTGGAGGAGAAAGTGAAAGAGAATTTTTGCTTTAAGTTTTTTGGGGGCATATACATACAAAATCTTTTACATGAGGGTGAAGTGCATCCATAGCTCCCAAATTGTCTAAAATCAAGAGGAAATGTTGTAACATTTATTTTTAATGCATATACTAGCTTTGTAATAACATATCTGGGTTTACTGCGCAGACAAAAATTTGTATAATATGTATGAAATTAGTAATGCTATAGCAGAAGTAAGGCCTTCTTGAGCGAGAAGGTTTTGCAGGATTAGATCCTTAGCAGATGAATCATCTTTACAGTCCACTTTCTCCCCTTCTGATTTTCAATAATTACACAATTTTTAAAGATACTTCAAATATAAATATCTGTTTTAAAACTTTTAGTACTACTGTTTCTATTTTCAGTATTCTTTCAGAGTCTTCTGTGGTCTTTAAAATTTCTTGTTTGTGGTTGGTGCTGCTTTCTGGTGTTCTGTTGTGATCCGTGTACTTGAAGTGGAGGTCAGATGTGTACTCTGCATATGGCAAAAGAAATTACTTGTTCACCAATCTATGCCAGTGGCTTACTTCTGTCCTCTAACAGCTTAAATGTCTAATTACAGCAATTGATTTCATATTAGGGAGTGGGATTTCTGAAGGATGGCATCAAGGGTGGGTCATCAAGACACGCATTCAAAGATGGACTAGTGGTAGTGATTTTCTACCAGTACAGTGCAATGTGGGAGAGGTTATCTGTCCATAGACACAGAAAAAAAAACCCAAAAATAAGACAGTGTTCTCAACTACACAGATTTCTGACAAGAGAACACCACACTAAAGTAGTGTAACAAGTGCATAGGCCAGGTTGTCTCAAAGACAAATTCCTTTCTAAAATTCACTTTTGGAAGTGTAGCTGCCTACCACAGGCCTTTCAGTGGTAAAAAGGGCACAAAAAGCACTGGATTATTCTTTCAGTGTTGACTAATGCAGTTCTGTTATGTACAGAGCAACCCAGAGAGCAGAATCAAAATAAAAATACCAAATTCCAAAAATGCAGACTACTATACATGCATACTTAGATACATGTATAATATACATACTGGTATATATATATATATTTGTTCTTCTTGTGTGGTTGACCTTGGCAACGTTAAAAATGATGAGTTTTCATTTCAGCTAAAACTGAAGAACTGCAGAATCAGTTTATATGGAGCTGCATGATGAGAGTATGTAATTTGATCTCATGTCCCTCGGAATAAACAGAGTAGATTTCTTTATTCCTTGGGTAAAGGTGAAAACTGCAGCTCATTTTTAGTTACCTTGTTCAGTAGTTAAGCAATGGTAAAACTCCAGTTAAAGACTACAGACTGTCCCATCTTTTTTAAAGTGAATCAAGAATTGCAACTTTTAAAAGAGCACATAGTTAATGACTTGTCTACCCAAGAGATGGTCGAAATGTATTTCTAGCTGCTTACTCTATTTATGGTAAGTAAATAGTTATGAAATACATGATTTGTTGATATTAAACTCATTTCTCTCATCTGGTATAAGAAATTGAAGAATCATTGTCATTATCTCTCTTTATCCTGAACAAATTGGTATGTTACAACTTTTACAATGTTTAACTTCCTGCAGAGACCGGCTTGGTCTCTTGGAACCAGACTGCTTTCTTGGAAAGTACATAAATACTGAAGACATTTCACTAGAACAATAGTCATAAAATTGTAAGTCATAATATTGTTATGAAATATTTAAATGGCTCCTCTGCATTCAGCGATTTCATGATACTATCAAATATCCATGGTCACCATATGGAATGAAAAAAACTGTTCAGTGATTTTCAGTTCCTTTTCTCCAGTTGCATCCTGATTGTCGTAATTTATTCCACCAATTATTTAGCTTTAGCCGTCTGATTCCTCCAAGTCAGAAAATATTAATGGCTTATTAATATAAACAAAACCAACCCCCTTGTGTTTGAGAACAGAATTATTAGTAAAGCAATTCAGTACCTTTCAAAAATCTCAGAATAGAAGGAGCAACTTCTATAAGAGCTGGAATAATTAAAACGTCAGTCCTTTGTTGTAGTGGCAGTGGTATTTTATGATAGGTCAGTAGTAGCATGCATCGGAGTAAAACACCTATGTCTGATGAACGCAATTGTGTGATCTCTCATGATCTTTTCAAATATCTTTTAAAGAACACCAAAGCTCTGGCATGCCTTCATCTTTCTTACAGATCATATATTTGATTCTAATATTTGCATTTCACACAGTATAGTTCTATTTCTTAATGAATGCATGAAGTCAAAATGAGGCATTCTGAGGAAAGAGGATGGATATTCGGTTCAATACATTCAGTTTATAAGTTAATTTCTTATTCTGCATGAAACCATGAAGGCATCATTCAATTTCCAGACCAGACAAGCTAACAGTAGATTATGAGAAAAAAAAGCTGACTGTTAAATGCTATGTTCTCAGATGATGATGAGATGAACAGCTGTGGACAAATTTATTTTATGCTCTAGTATCTGGAAAAGTATCATTTCTTTCTAGATAGTTTATGGCCACCTTCTCTTCAGTACCTATATGAAGATTCACAAGGGAGGAACAAAAAAATCCTTATCTAGCAGAATTGTAAATATTTGCTCAGATGGAATGTTGCATTTTTTCTGAGATTTTAAATAATGCAGAAGTTGATATCCTTCCAGTCTGGCATCTTCAGTCTTTTGCTCAAGTGCTCTATATTTATCTCTGATTTAGCAAAACATAACTCCAATTGTATGCGTTAAATTATGCTGATTTTGTCTGTGCATGGATCACACCTAGACTTCAGACATTTTCTGAAGGTGGACTTTTAGAGGCTAATAGGAGTCACAGTGAGGAACAGTGTTTTTCTTCAGTTGGTAAATGAGTGAACTTTAAGTCTTAGTTTGCCATTATGCTTGCTATGTCACAAAAGAAAAATACGTATTACTGAAAACTCAAGTAAACTGGAGGTATTACAGTCTGACAGGTGTGTAGGCTTTCTTTCAAGTCATTCAATAATATTAAACCCTGTGGAATATCCAAATACATTTTTGGGTGAGAAATTGAAATTCATGTTGGGTGCAATCTTGTCTYTTGACAAGCAGCAGAAGACTAACTGCAGTGAAATATATGGGGTTTTTGTGAGCCTCAAGGTAAGTCATGTCTGGAAAGGATGATTTCCAGAGAACACAAGAGAGAGGACAAATGTTAGCACACTGGAAAAGGGCAATCCCAGCTCTTTCTTTGGTGGTAGAATTTTAATAGGATCTTCTGAGAGCACTTCCAACGCATATCCTCCATAAAGGCTGCAAGTTGAAGGAGCTAACAGTATAAATATATTCAGGAAGTTTTGAACTATTCAGAATTTTAGTGCAAAACACCCTCTGCAAACTCCAGATGAAAATGCAGATGGTTGACAAACAGCTGAATATGATTGAAACTGCTGTAAAAAGGCGTTTCTTCTTTTTTCCTGCTAAAAGCATCCACATCAGTTACTGTGTGAAATGAAAAAAACGTGTAATGCAGCCCTGGGTTTCATTTGCTCACTTGCCTATATTAAAAAAGAATTCACTATAAAATGTTAGGGATGATAGCCTTAACTGATGAAGTTAAGGATGAAAGTGAATAATTAAAAGAAATTCTGAGATTTTAAAAACCTCAGTAAATTCTAAATAGTAGGAGGAATCTTGGAATGGATTGTTTCTGCATGTGTGCCTGCTGATGTCATTTGCACTAAATTTCCACTGCATTTCCATATTTAGAAGAGTCAAGAGGAAAATTATAATCTCAAAGATGACAAAGTTAGGTCAGTCTGAAAAGGTAGCCATAGGTTAGAACTGGAAATAGAGCGAATAACAATAGTGATGTCAAAAAGGAGTAATTCTCCCTGAGAAATAATAAGTGATTCCACAGAAACAGCAGGCAGTTAAAAGCATAAGGCCAGTTCACCAATATAATATATTGCTTGGAATTGCTATTTTTGCTTTAAATAAAAAAAAATCTCTTCTCTGGTAAACACACAAACAAGGCATACTTAAGTGGCTAGTTGACATGTCAGTTTTTCACAGTAAGTATTAACATCTTTGCTACTATTACTCAAAATAAGCCTTTGTTGGTGGAAGTAGCTATTAATGACTGTTATGAGACAGGTGTTTAATACTCTTATGAAATGAGATGGACACTAGCTTCTTACTCAGAAAATAACTGCCATAAATGGAGCTATGCTTGGATGGTCTTAATGGAGAAGAAAAGTCCATCTGTGGTCTTTAAGATGGAATAGCTAGTGTGCTTCTCTGTGAGAAGTCATTCCCTTTTATTAGCTTGCAAGCTAAGTATCATGACCTTATGGCCTGATATCTCTTATACTGTTCCAGGTAGTCAAGTGACATTGTAATGCCATTGAAATAAATAATGTATTATGTTTTCTGCTTTAAATCTCTTAAGCCTGGGACATGAAACAAGATTTTACATTGAACTACCAAAATTTCTAAAAAAAAAAATAATCTGAAAACTTGAAAGAGAGGTTATTATGCACATTATGTTTGCTTTTGTTTTCCTACATCTATATAGGTGTTTCCAAGCTATGAGCATAAGTCTTTATTTTCCCGCAAGTCCCTGAAAATGCCTTATCATAAAAAACACCTCAAGAAATTGTACAACAGTCGTCTTTTTGTATTTTCCTTCTTGGTATATCATCTTTTCTTTCCTACATATCCTGCAAATGATCTTATTATTTTCCATTTTTGCTGCACAAGAAAATGGCAACTAAATATTTTGTTGAAGATTGCTGAATAAAGAATGCAGTGTTATCACAGTGAATGCCAGATATGTAGCACGGTAATTAAACTCATTAATAAACTCCTAGCACCCAAACACTACATCTGGGGATTTGTGAAAATCAACAGTTAATGTTTTCCAACAGTTACTGCGGTGTGTTACAAAATCTTTTACAGCATTCTTCTTTTTGCTAAAAAATGAAGGTGCCTGCCCCTGTTTGTATAAGCAGGGAATTATACTGGGCTCAGGTAAACCAATAATAAGATAAATGACTGGGGTCCAGGAAGAATTTTGTGGTTATCCTCATTCGCTGTCAGAGTCCTATAGTATCTTCAACTCTGGAGGAGTCAATACAAATGCATTCCCCCCAAAGAAGTTACACCATAGGGGTAGTTATAAACTGCATTACCATTAGGCTTTAATGATAATATCTCAAATTCTGCTGTATGTTATCTGTAGGCAAAGATTGACTTTTTCCTGGCTAGTGTTATAATCTCCATTCTTCTCTTGACATGCTTATGAAAATATTATTGTCCTTCTTAGAGTTTATGTGAGCAGATGCAGGGTGGCTGTATCTATATTTTGCTGCATTCTAGCAGCAAACTGTTAAAAGGAGGAAAGATACTGGCCGTAAAACTAGCCTGATAGAAAGGATTTTCCTGGACTATAATGCCTGGTCTGACATTGCTGTGTAGCAGGAACAGTATGACGAAATTCTGTTGTATTACCTGCCATAGCTTCAGAGTATCTCATCACCAGTTTAGGAAATCATTGGCCTCAATATCACCTAGAATCACTGTCATCTTTCCTCCCTGGGAGTGCATTGACAAGAATAATGATGCACAGTAAGTGGGAAATTCTTTAATGAAATATTTTTTGGTTAAGGGTTATAGCTAGAAAACTCTGCTTCAATGAAGCAATCATATCTGTCCTTGGATGTCCTCAATATACAGTACATAGTTTCAGTAGAGAGAGCAGAAGAATTGCATTGAGAAAATTTCCATTTTTATCTCCTCCCTGGCAGGCAATGAACTGAAATGTAATAACCCTTTCATTGCTTTAGTTTTGCTTTCACAATGTATTCATAGGAAGGGCACTTCTGTGAGCCCTCTGGTATTTGACAAAATTTACAGAGGGAGCAAAAGCGATCTCAGATACTCTCAAAGTTATTTCTATGACTACATGCCTACATCCCTTGTAATGTGGAAACTGAAAAACCATTAAAAATCTAACATTTATGCTTCATTTTCAATATAATAGTTTCATATTTCATCTTTACTGCAGCCATCTGAGAAAAATAATTCTTAGATATCCTTATGCCTGAAGGATCTTTTTTCTCTGTTGAATGTGGATTTGGTTTCACTTTTTCAAAACAGCACTGTCTTTGTGCACTGTTCTCATCCCATGTTTTGCACTAATAAGCTATTTGGGATTTGTCTTTTGATTTGGAGTTCTGCCATACAAGTCACCATGCACTTTATAGCTATTTATTGATCTATTGAACACATCAGTGCTGCTGTGCTTATAGTCTGTAGACCAGACTTACTAATGGCAGGAGTATTTGATGAAGTCCTGTGAATTCAGCAATCAGTATTTCTAAGTATTTCTACATTTATTAATGCATTCTGTATAAGACAACTTTCCTGTTATTTGCTCAGCTATAATCAATACTGCTCTTAATCCTTAGAAATCATATTTCTATTTCTAATCTAAATTTCATGTAACTGCAATACAAAATCTGTATCTTTTCTGAATGATGTTTTGTAAGAATTTGTTCCTCTGAATCTGGAGGCAATCTGAATTTTAATATTAAGGTGAAAAAATACTTTGCTTTGTGCACTGGAAAATACAGGGTTTCCAGCATAGCTAACTGCTATTCAGTAAGAGCTATTCAGTGACTGGCTTCATAATAAGTGATATACGATTTCTCAGATAAAAGTTACTGGACATTATCAGTGATAATTTGAAAAAAAAGTTTTCTTCCAGTAGTGTTCCAAGTACTAATGGCAATGATGTAAAAAAGCGATGAAGATAATTTTCTGTATTTTTTGAATAATATGAGTAAATACTTCTTTGTAAATTAGAATAGTAAAAAAACCCACCACCACTCACAGTATCCTTTCAAATGTGTTTGGACAAAATTCAGCTTCTTTCTGTGTATGGTAACTGCACCACAGCTTGTTCTTTTATTAAGTCAGGTATTCCAGGCAGTAGGTTTATTCGTTTAAATACTGGGTTCAGAAATTGCAATGAAATTTATCTATCAAATGTCTTTTGATTGTGAAGTGAAATGAAGTGACTATACATATAACTTATGATTTTCATAAAAAGCCACTATCTCAAACCGACAAAATGTCTTGAACACAAGCCAAATAAAACTATGAGCCATGTCTTTTAAGTGAGGGTTATAGAAACATTTGGGTTTTTTTCAAAAGCTAATGGTTTTATGAATGTCATCCCAGAATTTCAGTTCATTGCTAAACTGTACGCATTGGGATGCCAAACCTTTTAATATTTGACAGAAGGAACAATGAATATTTCTTTTTGGTTTGCTTCATTACTACATCATTAGTTGAGACTTTATTCATTTTGGTTTGTCCTACATGCTATCTGTTAATATTACAGAATAATAAGGTGAAACAATATTAGGGAGAGAATTTTCTCTGCTTAGGCTTATCTGATTTTTTGTTACCAAACAACATGATGGTAGGAATGAGGTGGTTAAATTAAGTTCTTTCAAGACTATATAGTGTGTCAAACATTGCTTAGTTTTTCTTGTTTGTACAGTGGTGAGTATCCCCACCTGTCATGCGGGAGACTGGGATTCATTTCCCCAGCTGGGAGGGGTTCAACAAGTGGAAGGGCAAAGTCCTGCACATGGGGAAGAACAACCCCAGGCACCAGTATATGCTGTGGAACCATTGACTTCAAAGCAGCTTTGCACAAAAGTCCTTAGGTGTCCTCGCGGACACCAGGTTGAATATGAGCCAGCAATGTGCCCTTGCAGCAAAGAGGGTTAACAGTATCCTGGGCTGTATTAGCAAGAGTGTTGCAGGCAGGTTGAATGAAAGGATCCTTCCTCTCTACTCAGCACTGGTGAGGCCACACCTGGAGTGCTGGGTCYGGTTCCTGACTCCCCAGTGAAAGAGAGACATGGACATGCTGGAGGGAGTCCAGTGAAGGGCCACAAGGATGATTAAGGGACTGGAGCACCTCACATATGAGGAAAGACTGAGAGCTGGGACTGTTCAGCCTGGAAAAGAGAATGCTCGGGGGGATCTTGTTAGTGTATATAAATACCTGAAGGGAGGGTGCAAAGAAGAAGGAGACAGGCTCTTTTCAGTGGTTCCCACTGACAGGACTAGATGCAGCACGCACAAACTGAAACACAAAGGAGCTTCCATCTGAACATCAGGAAGCACTGTGAGGAAACATTGAACATCAGGAATCACTCTGAGGGTGACTGAGCACTGGACAAGTTTCCCAGAAAGGTTGTGGAGTCTTGCTCCTAGGAGAGATCCAAAAGCTGTCCAGACATCGTCCTGGTCAACCTGCTCTAGGTGGCCCTGCTTGAGCAGGCAGATTTAGACTAGATGACCTCCAGAGGTCTCTTCCTACTCCAACCATTCTCTGATTCTGTGAGACACAAGCGGTGTTCCCCAGGCCTCAGTTTTGGGGCCAGTCTTTAATATCTTTAACAATGATCTGGACGAGGGGATCGAGTGCACCCTCAGTAAGTTTGCAGACGACACCAAGTTGGGGGGGAGTGTTGATCTGCCGGAGGGTAGGAAGGCTCTGCAGAGGGATCTGGACAGGCTGGATCGATAGGCCGAGGCCCACTGCATGAGGTTCAACAAGGCCAAGTGCCAGATCCTGCACTTGGGTCACAACAACCCCAGGCAATGCTACAGGCTTAGGGAAGAGTGGCTGGAAAGATGTCCGGCGGAAAAGGACCTGGGGGTGATGGTCGACGGCTGGCTGAACATGAGCCGGCAATGTGCCCAGGTGGCCAAGAAGGCCAACGGCATCCTGGCCTGTATCAGAACTAGTGTGGCCAGCAGGAGCAGGGGGGTGATSGTGCCCCTGTACTCGGCACCGGTGAGGCTGCACCTCGAATACTGTGTTCAGTTTTGGGCCCCTCACTACAAGAAGGACATTGAGGTGCTGGAGTGTGTCCAGAGAAGGGCGACAAGGCTGGTGAAGGGTCTAGAGAACAGGTCTTATGAGGAGCGGCTGAGGGAGCTGGGGTTGTTTAGCCTGGAGAAGAGAAGGCTGAGGGGAGACCTTATCGCTCTCTACAACTACCTGAAAGGAGGCTGTAGAGAGGTGGGTGTTGGTCTCTTCTCCCAAGTAACAAGGACAAGAGGAAATGGCCTCAAGTTGCTCCAGGGTAGGTTTAGATTGGACATTAGGAAAAATTTCTTCACTGAAAGGGTAGTCAAGCATTGGAACAGGCTGCCCAGGGAAGTGGTGGAGTCACCATCCCTGGAGGTGTTCAAAAAATGTGTAGATGTGGCCCTTCGGGACATGGTTTAGTGGGCATGGTGGTGTTGTGTTGATGGTTGGACTTGATGATCTTAGAGGTCTTTTCCAACTTTAAGGATTCTATGATTCTATGATTCTATTTCTCTAAGCAAGCTCATTGTTTAGTATTTATGTAAATTCTAGTGGAATTTTGACACAGTATGTCTTTGTGGCTCTGGGCCAAAGGAGACAGAGACTGTTCAATCTTCTGATTTCCCAACTAATTCATGTGACCAATTTTTCTGTTACTCTTTGAAAATTTTCTTTTGGCTTAGATTCTTGTTAGTGAGTATCTCGTTCTGTATGATCATGGTAGGGAAAAAAATTGCAGGTTTGAATTTTTTTTGTTTTGTTCCTTTTTTCCCCCTAGTTTCTAGGACAAGGAATCTTTACTGCCTGCACAAACATACATAGAAGCAGATGAACATGAATAATGGAAATCTTAGCTGTAAAAAATTGCAATAAATGACATTAAGATCTGATAATTCCTTATTAAAACTTAAAAAACCCAAAAGCTAAAGAAATTAACATTTCCTTTCTCCATCATGTATTAAGAACTTAGTTACCTTTTGGTCTGAAGAGTGCTTTAACTTCACAGTATAAATTGATGTATGTATACGTATTTTTAGGACAGAATTGAAAATATGTTTACTCTTTTTGCACAAGACTCGAGTCATAATCTGAGCTTTACCATTGTATCTGTCAAACTTGAGTGTAGCCAAAAGTGTGTTTGCTGCTTCATTTTTGTTTGCCTTCATCTCCACGTGAAAATGGAGAATTGGAACAGAAAAATCATGTTTCAGAACTGTGGGAAAGTTTTGGTGTTGACATCTACAAAAGGGTATGGTTTGGAAAGGAGAATGATCTAACCTAAAGCCTAATTCCTATACCTTATTTAATATAGTACTTGAATCATTGTACAGATAAGTGAACCATTTTAATCATTAATAACTTTTCTGAGTGCAAAGGCTGGAGCATGTTGTTTGAAGGTAAATTAAAGCAACTGGGGAAACAGAAAAATATGGTGAGAAATCTACCTTTGTCTCCCATGACTGTAGTTCTTCAGGGTCTATGTTCTTTCATGTAATATTTCTTATGCACAACATTTTTTTCCTCTTTCACTCTAATGGGGTGCAATTTCAATTAAACACTTGCATCGTCTGTTTGTTTTCCTTTCCAAACAGATGCAGCATCAAGCTGCTTTATCTAATATCATTCAGCTAGAGGGAACCAGATGACATTTTACATAAGGCCACAGCAATAGCTTGGCTAGGAGAGGAAATCGGTTAATTTTGGAGAGAAAACTGTGTTGTCTGGGCACAGTTGTGTTGTATGAAGGGGAACAAGAGGGGGAATAAAGAACATGCCCCTTCTAAACCAAAGAAATATGATAAAGGTTGTGCTTTCCTCTATTCCATCCATCACACTTTTTGTGAGTTCAATTTTTAATATTCCTTATGAGTTCTGTGTATAGCTTAAGAAAGGCCTCAATCAAATAGAAAAGACTAAATGTCTGAAATGGTAATATAGGAGTGTGACACACTATGGGAAAATGCAATCTCTTTCTTGAGTAATGTACTGTTTCATTATGCCTGAGAACAACCTGTAACCTTGCTAAGCTGAGTGAATGCTTTGCTCTTTGTCTGCCTCACAACTGCTTGGTACTCACTTGTACCTAGCAGAAACACTGATGTGGTACTGATGATATGAACAGTGAATGCTGAATTAAACCACTTTTGAAAGAGTAAATAATAAGTCCGGGTACTGGTCAGTGTGTACCTGTCTAGTCTGATTTACATGACATACCAAATGCTAAAGCATTTACGAGAAAGAAGGGCCAGTGAATGAGAATTTTGCCTGAGTAGGGAGGGCTACAATTTTGGTCCACATCTGTGCATACTTGAGAATGTAGCGAGGATTGTGTGGGGCATAGATCTATGGTTCAAATTTCCACTGCTGTGAATTAACGAATAGTTACTGAAATCCAAAGTCAGAAAAAAAGAAAACCAAAAGAATACAGCAGTTGATGTTCTATACTACATGTTAGCTTGCAAGTATAAAGCATTGAGCTTAGAGAGAAAGGGGGGAGAAGAAAGAAATTAATTCAGTAAATCTTTCTCCCAATTAAGAGTACTCACGTTCCCCATTTATAAATGAAAAAGAATTTTTTTTTTATTACGCTTTTAATAGTTTTTTCTCTTCCTGTTTCTCCTACATTCTCTGTTGCAGGCATTTCTTACTAAGTACCAGCCATGGGAAGAGAGAGTGAGAGACAGAAACCATGCTGTGATGTGTATAAAGGGAATGTGACATTGTGTTATCTGCATACTGTAATATTTATGTAAGTAATGGATTTCTCCATTACATGCAGATGTTGGAAAGCTGGTATTTACTGAAATTGTTTTGTGGAGGGGTTTAACCTTGGTGAGTACAGCAATGTGTATTTCCAGATCAAATCGTATTTTTACTTCCTAGGTATACATCATATTTTTTGCCCTGCATATGACCTACAGTAGCAAGCATTGCCATCATTTTAGGACAGGTGAAGTCATCATTCCCATCACAAGTAGTTGAACACTTCAGGTGATGTTTCAGGTTTGACACTGCAAATTCCTAATGCGGTTGCTAGCCACACAAGCTAGCCTTTGTTAATCTTGGAAACCATAAAGTTGGCTTACACGCTGGCCTCAAGTCTTCCTGACGTTCAGGGTTTAATGAATCCATAGACCTCTTACCCAGTAGCAGTAGAAATATGTTGGTTTTCTAACTGCCCCTACTTGAGCTTATCATGAAGGAATTTAGGGGAGTTCAGAACAGAGTCCTAATATTTCAATCACCTTTGGATTCAGCACTGGAGATGGCCTGTGTTCTGCTTTTAGCTGTGGTTTGAGTGTGATCTTGAGACACTAACCTCTCTTTTGGGGTGGTTAGTAATCTCAGAAGAACCCTTGTAGATATTTTTGTGTGCATGTGGGTGGTTCTTTTCCAACAGTACCACTACCAGAGGCCTAGAGATAAAGTAAAAAGTAACTCTAGATTTTTATATGGAAAAGTTCTGGAAGTCTACGAAGGGCTGAGGTGATTTGCAGCTTTTCTTACGTGCCAATAAATTCTCTTCCCCCATGATTTTAGGCACTGTGGAACAAGTAGCTCACACACTAGCAGGAAGTCACTTAGTGACTTGATGCCAGCAATGCAACTTTCTTTGCCTTAAGCATTTGGAAGGATGAAGATTAATTAATAGGCTGTCTCTTGAGGAATAGATTTATTAAAGAGTAAAAAATAATCATTAATGGCATACAATGGAGTCTCCTAAAATCAAGATATTTGCCACCAGTTGTTACTGAGTGAATCTAAACGGGAACATTTATAGG
The DNA here is from genome assembly GCA_030449065.1 of Oceanodroma leucorhoa. NCBI lineage: Eukaryota > Metazoa > Chordata > Aves > Procellariiformes > Oceanodroma > Oceanodroma leucorhoa. Next base: position 460,433 of record JASVER010000138.1, on the reverse strand, counting down.
CCCTGTTATTATGACAGAGTTGTAGAAATTAATCTGTATCAAACATGTATTGATTAATCTTATGAAAGCGACAGTGAGGGAGAGAGACATTAAGATTACTTAGTAAACACTGAGGAAAAGATTGTATGAAATATTTGTCCCTTGTAGTTGCATTTTCCCAGTGTTTCTTTAAAATGAAAATTCAGTGCTACTTATCCTCACTCAGTAAGCTAAGAAAGTTTTCCATAAAGTGTATTTACAAATACGCAAGTAAAATACCTTCTGTATGACAGATGTTTACTAGTCAAATTTGAGAGATTTACGTGTTAAAATCAAAGCAGAAGCCACAGCAATGTATATCAGGGTTGGGTATATTGTTTGTATTTTAATTCTTCTCTCTCAAGCTTTGCTGTATGCAATAGTTAGTGTCCCACTCCTAACCCACATGCAGTATATTCTAGCTGCCGAATAGTGAAGTGCCTAATGAACATTGGACAGTTGGCTCATTCCTAATACTTTAGTGTAGATTCTACAAAAATTACTGAATCGCTTTTTGCTCTTTACCCTCTCTCCCCATTATAGAAGAGGGTCTAGTAAGAAGTCAAGAATTGAATCAATGTGAAAAATGCAATGACCACTTTGGACTTTAGAAATGTCCAGACTAAAGCCTATTCCTGACCTCTCCTATAAATAAGTTAACTGCCTTGGAATCTGAAATCCTTTGTCTGACCTTTGTTACTAAGCTGCTCAATAAGTAAGTACTGAAAGGAGGAATGAGAGCTCTTCAGAGAAGTTTGTATTCCTTGTGGTCTTTTCCCATTTTTGTTATTTTGTCTTCCATTATTGCAACCTGTGTCTTGTTTTCCCAAGTGTGTTTTGAGATACCACTGTTAAATGGATTTTTCCAATCCTGTTTGATTGTTTGTTGTAGTTGCTATTCTACCCTGAAAAATGCCTAGGCAAAAACATTTTCTTAAGGAACCTATTTTCACTTAATGTGTTGGGCATCATCCTGACTGATTAGCCTTATGGCACAAAGGAACCTATTCCAACTTCTGCATCAAGAAAATTTCAGTTCAGTACAAAGACCAAAATGTTGTGTATCATTCAGTTTATAAAAAGTTTGGTAAAAACTCTACCTGTAGTACTTTTGAGAATGCTGTTCACATAAGCAATGCAGTATCTCATCTAAAATGGGGTACAGTGCACGTACTCAGCACTGGGAAATGTAAAATTTAGTTTCTTCCTGAATTTCGTGAAGTACATTTCAAAACCTGAAGTGTCCAATGACAGTAAATACAAAAAGGTTCACAAAACATTAGGGTAACTAATTTCACAGTAAAAAGCAATAATGAAAACTTTTTTAAACTTTGTGGTTTTTTTCCAAGCTATCTGAACTCCTTTTAGGCATTGACTGTGTCACTAACACAAGAAAACAGAGGTCACTGAATGACACTTTCTTTGTGAAGGTGAGTTTATAGCTAAACTGAGAAGATGAGTGGTATTGCTGTTACACTTCCTCATCAGGGCTTTAAAATAAGGGGACGAGAAATCTCAGCTTCTTGCCTGTAAATTGTCATCTCCTTCTTTCTGTTATGATAATTGTACTTTGATCTTAATGGTTACTCAGCAGGCTTTTAGAGTTCTTCTTTCAATTCCCCAATAAATCTGGCTGAGTAGTGGTATCTATCAGTTGTTTCCATTACACTTAGCCTTTTCTGTCTGATAATGAAGTTATTGAGCTAGCATACACCTCAGAACTCTCTGGTGTCTCAAGCATCTTCCTATTCTCCATTTTGATTCCTGTGTTTTATTATCATTCTGCTTTCAGATCAATTGTGTCACTGAAATTATTAAAGTAATCTGATTTTCGTCTCTTTCAGGTGAAGTATTTCTGACCCTGCCCTCCCAGTATATATGATGCTTCTTTTTCCTAGTTTACTAATGTAGCGCATCATCTATGTCCTGTTCACACTTAGCGTTTTGTTTATTAATTACTTAAATTTATTATAAATTATGTTCATATTATTTATTTATTGTTTTTACTGCAAGATACTAATAGTGACTCATACTAGATGTATTTATTTGTGATGCTGTGTGGATACACATTTTTGTGAGAACGCCAGTAATAGTGTGATAGTTTAGTTAAACAGCATGTTCATACAAGTGGTAGCCTCAATTTCAATCCTTCGTCTAAATCAAGCCTGAAATTTTGGTCAGATATAATGGTTTGTGTATGTAGCAAGCTTTCAAATTGCTGCAATTTCTTTCTGTCTAAGCCCTACAAAATTCCGGTAGAAATAGTGACACACCCAGCTTCCCACTTCATGTCTTCTTTACTTGTGAGTCTCGTTCTGTTTTCCTCTGCCACAGTCATACTGAAAGGTATGCTGGAAGTCACTTCTCCCTGTGCAGTTTATGTTTAATTATCATACAGATGGGTGTTTTATAAACATTGATGAAAAAGGCTTGGATGGCCTAAGGAGTATATCTAAGCATACATGCCTTTGTAGCACAACCTAGCTATTTTGGTTGGACAATAAGCCCTAGTATTTACGTGAACATTTTCCCTTATTCTCAGGGAATTTATTTTATAGGAATAATAGTCTACTTCTTTCTAAAGAACACCCTGTGTAAAGAGATGAGTTTTATCTTGCACACCAGCCTACGTCTACATAGCATAACCTAGTGCCACAGTGAAATATGTAAGCTGCCTCTGAACCAGTATTGATACCCTAGTGTTATGCTCTATTTAACTTAATTAGTTGTACTGAAAAACAGCCTTGGTGAAACATAGGACTAAAGGAGCTATATGGCTGCCAGTGCTAGAAGTAGACTGAATATCTCTGCATGGTATTTATCACCTAAATGCTTGAACTGATAAGAAGTTGCAAATAATTATGTTGAATGTCATGGGCCACATAGCTGACCATAAGAGGTGTCCAAGAAGGCAGAGCATAAAAGCACTTGACTTTCTTGCTGTAAAAAGCTTCAAAAAGCTGCACTCACAGAAAAAAAAAAAAGTCTCCAGCTCTGTTAAGATTTTTTCTGAGGAGACTGCAGCTTTTATTTCTGTTAACTACTGATTAAGCTCAGCCAGTGGTCCCCTGCGTATTTGTGTATGAACTTTGAGGCTGGAGGCACAAAGGAGTAGTAGTTCTGAATATAATATGGACCTGAGGAAGATATAATTGTACTTAATGGCAAACTGGCAGGCATCCTCTGTGAAGAGTGTCTTCCTCTATACAGGGAAGACCACATGAACTGTAGGACCCTGTGACAGAAAGAAGATCGGAGTCGATTCGTTCTCTCCGACCTTGAAATCAATGAATCTAAGAAAAAGAGTTTGGCAGGGTTTATCTATGGCATGTGGTTTGGGGTTTGAAATGTGTCATCTGACATTTGCTTACTGGTGGCCCTAGCTTTCTTTAACATTTACTTAATATCCACTAAACTGACACAGTCAAAGGCATAAGCCTAATTTTACTGGCAAGTATTCAGTCATTGAACACAGTTGTGGCTTGCCTTACACTTCATAGTTAACACAAGCATATTTTTATGTCTGCACAAAATTATTTAATAGACTAAATAAAATTTAATCTTAAATCTACAACAAAATTGTAAAAGACAAAAAAGGCAGATATAGGGAGCAGCAAATTCATCGTTTAAGGAACATAATATGCAAAGTATATTTCTGTCTCATTTAAATGTCAGTTTAAGAATTGAATTGTTTCCACCATTTCTATTTTAGGTAAATTATGGGACATAAGAAGGGGAAAAAGGAAAGAGCTAGGGAATAAAGTACATAGTGCATGAATAAATGTATTACGCATCAAAAATAGTCTGTATTAGCAAATTTTCACTACCTAAAAGATACTTTTATCTTTCATTTGGATGAGGACTTAGAAAAGTAAAATAAAGTTGTGACTGAATTATTTCCAATGCACTTTCTTAAGGACAGTTCTGACTTTAAAATGTTCTAATTCTCCTAATAAATGCTGAGATCCACAACACTGAACAAACTTCCTTGTAAAAGACATGAGCTTATTTTTTAAATAATTGCACAAGTAAATATATTCACAAGAGGAATCATGTTGGGAAGTTGTGGTATCTGGCCAATTTTTGTAACAATGCTTATACTTAGATGATAATTGCCTTTCCTTCTTTATCTGTCCTTCTTTCTTCTCCTTTTTGATACACTCTAAAAGAAATTTGTTTTACATTCTTTTATTTGCCTGTAGGTTTCTTTGTCTTTCATGTATGCTGAAGTGAAATTTGAAGGAGTTTGCAAAAAAAGATTTATTTGTTTTGAACAAGTAACTTTGCTCTGCGGCAGACTTCATTAGTTTCCGTGACTCCAGGAGATTCCGTTAACTCCATCGTGAATCTTGCTTTGGGCTCTGAAGGGGAAATGGGATGAGATAGGATTGCAGAGGAGTATGTAATACATGACAGGATATGTATTTGATGTATGTGTGGGATTTTTATTTTTTTTTACAAAGTCTTCCACACAGATGTCACATTTCTTTGCAGCTGGTAGCAATCTTTACTTTCCAAGAGGTACAGAAAAGCTCTTGTAATATTCCCAAAGGGTAGTATATTGACATTTTGGTTTAATTTTCTCTTAACAAGAATGGGAATGTTACACATTGAGTTGTGTAGGAAACATAAATAATGGAGCATGATGCATCTGCAAAATACTAATTGCTGTAGTCTTGAGACACAAATACTAACATATTTAATTAATCAGGTGTGATTTTATGCCAACAGAATGGGTCTTGTATTGTTTTTTTACTACTCTTATAAAAATTTCTGGTAAGAATTTGTGGACAATCGGGAAATTTCTTATTTACTTTACATGAGTTTCAATTTATCTACTTTATATTTTGGTTCATTACATGAAATTAACCAAATGAACCTCTACAAGCAAACAAGCAGAAAAAGGCAAGTAAACCAAAAGTCAGCAATCAGTTATTTTCAGTGTTGTGAATTGCTGAGTTAACAAACTGTGTAATGAGGAAATACCTACTTGCCTTTTGCCACCCAGGTTAGTAGGATTATATTTTGGTTTAGAACTTAACAGCAAAGGACAGTAATGGATGAAAACTCCACTTCTAAAGGAGTTGGGAAGTGAATTCTCTACGTCAGTGATAAACACAGGAGTAGAGAGAAACTGCAGGTAAATAGCATCTCTCTCCTTCCCCTACAGAGAAGCCCGGAAGCTTGAAGTTATCTGAGACAACAAACTTTTCTGACTAATTTCTGTGACAGAAATTACCAAACCTAGAACTCAGGTGGTTTTAATGCATATGCATTAAACAAAGCAGAGGACCTTTGGATATGTCCAATACATTCATTTGGAAGAACTGTCCTGAGGTGTTTGTGACAGCCACTGAGTTTTGGCACCTGTAAAGATACACTTTTTGCCAGTGCTAGTTGGATTTGGGCTGTTATGTTGATACCACCAGCAACAGAAATGCTGTCAGGGAGAGGTACTGCACAGCATCAGGGGCTGTGTGCAAGGGCCGGGGAGCCGGGCGCTGAGGGCGGCAGCGGAGCAGGCAGGGGGACAGGGTGCAGCCCCACAGTGCCCAGGGATGGGAGAGACCTGGGAGCAGGGACAGTAGCCGGGGACAGCCAGCAGGACCAACATCGCCAGACAAGCATGTGGTGGGTTTTCACTCTGCTAGCAGTGCAGAAAAGTTACAAGAGGAAAAAGGCACACGTTATAGCTGGCTCAGCCTCTGAAAGGTTGAAGCCCCACTGCCAGCCAAATTTCTAGCATTTCTATACTGGAACTTGAAACTCTGTGTGGAAAGGTTAACCCTTGCCCCTGGCCCACTCTTTTTCCAGACTTTTTCCTATCATGAAACCTGTTTGCTCTTTATGAAGTGAAGTGAAATAAAAAGCACTGCAGAAGTACTTACCCCTTAACCTTTAACTTTAGTGTCACAATCCATCTTCCCTCATGGTTAAAAGGCTTATGATTGCACTAATAAACAGAGATCGTGTCCTTTTACATATAATATTGTGCATAAAAGCAAATTTTCATAAATCCATGTCTGCCATGTAAAATTTCAGCCCAATGCAAATGTAAAATACAGAACCATAGTTATCTAAAATAGGGCTTTTGTATGCTGTCCTCTTACATTTTATTCTGAAAGGGATGAGATTTCTATTGGGCAGTAGCTGACTGAGGAGGATTAAGGATTGGAGGGGGAAGTGCTGAGAGTTTGGGGAGCTTTATGTTTTGATGTTTCTAGACACTTTATTAGATTGTAATTGATTTCCATGCCTTTCTTTCTGACATTTATAATCATAACTGTGCCTTTTAATAGCAGCAGAATGTCCAGCTGCCCTGTTGAGGTATTAACAAATATCGATTATAAACAAATGAAGTAGAATGTTAAAAATATATTTTCATGCTTAGGCCATTAGTAGTTTTACTGAAATTGAACTGTAAGGAAGAACAGAAGAACCAAACCCAGTTCCATTCCTAAAGTCCAAGTAAGGAAACATATACTAAGGATCCTCTTCCTTAGTCTAGAATACTGCAGCAGAGTGCCTTCACAGTCCTGTCCTCCTCCCCCCAAAACTGATGCAATACGCTTATTGATGTCCATGTCTGTGAGTCTATTACCTCGTACCTTTTATGAATTCAGACTCTAAGACTCTTCTGTCAGTACTCTGGAAGACTGGTCCACGGCAAGCAGGGAGAGAGTGCTCTGTCTCTTAGTGTGTTTTGGTTCCCCCAGACGGCTTCTGTGGCACCCAGGTGTTTCTCCAGCTACAGCATTGAGAAAAAGGATTAGGATTTGCCTTAGAAATAGTTTCCATTTAAAAAAAAAAGAAAGGACCTAAAAAAAGAAAACTGCTCCAATATCTGAAACACTGAGCAAAAAGATTAACACAGCAGCAATGGAAAATGGATTTAAGATGAAAGGAGCAATAACACAGTGACTGCTTGGGAAAAGGAAAACCGTATAATGCAATAAACATCAGTGTAAGAGGGCAAGATGAAGCTGCACAATATTCTCACTCCAGCAAATAGTCTGAGCAAGAAGTTGTTGATCACAACTGGACACTATCCCTGCTGTTACAGGGAATTGTTCTAAACATTTTCTGGTTAAAATGGTGTTATATCTGGTGGTTTATATAATATGTCAGGTAGAGCTTGCAGCTCAAATGTTATTTCAAAGCACCAAGATCTGCAGACCTTACTCAGGCAAAAACCCCGAGTCTATCAAAATATCTACCTGTCAAAACATCTGAAATTTGACTACAAAATGGAATAACAATGGCTTTGTGTAATAACAGGTTAACAAGAGAAAGCACTATATTAATTTGAAGAGGGCTTTTTAGTTGCTTGGCTAAATGAAATAACTGGAATGATTATTCTATCTATCTGTCTACTAAGTAAATCAGAATTCTGATGAACATAGACTAATGACTACATAACACATTTCATCTGAGTTTAGCTGAAAATCGATTAGGCAACTGGAAATGTGCTAGGTATCGGTAGTTAGTTGATGAGTTGTTTTTGAGAAATAAGGAAATCTCTTGCAAGACAACGAGGCTTCGCTGTTGTCAGGAAGCCATCTATATCCTGATTCTGGAGTTTTAGAAATGGCCCAGTAAGGCTAGTTCTTCAGTGTGTGTATATATATATATATATTTTTTTTTTTTTTTTGCTACTGAGCTACTAACCTATTATAGTCTGTAGTTTTTTATAATATATTCCATTTCACAATGTTACAGTCCCTTCATTCTCACTCAAGAACAAAAATTCTCTCCTTTTTTAACATGTTCTTTAAATGTCTTAATATTCAGAATATGCAGAAGAATATAAAGCAGTGTACCAATTTTCTTTTACCTCTATTCTCTTGTAATGCCCTCATTTTCTAATATAGATGGAAATAAAGTATGAAGATGTTACTCTTCCCTGACTTTGTGGGTCCAAGAGTAGATTTGATTATGGGTTTTCCTGCACTGGGATGCACGCTTAGTCTGAAAACAATCTCAAAATGAGTGTATGTAGTACTCATATCTCTAAATTGTTCCACCTTTCTTCCTGTTACCCGTTTTCACCTAAGTCTGATGTCGATGGTAATTATTTACTACCTGAAGCCCTTGGTACAATTGAGGTCCTGTGCTGTCTATTTTTTTATTAGCTTTCTGTGACAGGTTGTAAGGCATTGGAGGAGAGGCTGGAACAACTCAAGAGGACTGGTGGCTGTGCAAATCCACTAGCCTTAACTTTTTTGAGTTCATAAGCCTCAGACATTTCTGTAAAAACAGTAAACTGGCTTTGGGGTTTCCCCTCATTTGTAAAAGTCTCTGTTTTTCCTTAAAAGCCATTTTGATTCAACTTTGCTGAAGGAATGCGAGGACAGCACCTGCCCTGTGAGTCATAAGAAAAATCTTTCTCACGTAGGGATATTTTCCATGGAACAGTTCACATTTGTGTTGGTTTAGTGGTGTATCCTAGTGATTTCTAGAGACTGTCTAGAGACAGTCACCTTTTCCCCCTGATTTTAGTTTTATTATTGTGAGTTTTAAATGCATACTCCACAAAATTAGTATGGCAAGTTTCTTTAGCTCAAAGCAAGGAAAGAGTGTCCTGCCTCTTATTGAGCTGAAATTTGTTACTTTGCTAAAAATTGACATAAAATAATTTCCAGTGTATCTGTCAACTGAAATTCAATGTCCTTTACCTGCAAAACTAATATCATTGATCATGCATGGTGAAAGCTGCATTTAAATATTAAATAGGTTTTTTTAAAACAAACTGTGATTTTACAGCCGAATGGGAGTTGATGAAATATGGAATATACATATATATATGTATTCAAAGACCTCTGCTACAATGACCTTATTTTCAACTCAGCCTGGTCAAATTGCAAATCCTACTTAATGGAAAAAACCATCATGGAACAGTGATGTTGGCAGCTACTGAAGTCAGCTTCAGTTGTTGTTAATAGTAAGTAATCATCCTTCTTCTAAATAAGACTTTTACCTAGAAATCATTAAGCAAAGCCTCTATCTAACCATTAGTACAGATTCCTAACAGGTGAATCCACCTCATACTAACAAAGAGATACGTCTCTACAGGATATATTTTACCATTCTAGCTTAAGTTAACCTACATATAATCCTGAATAAAAAATATTCTATGTTCAGATTAAGTTGTTGAGTTCTCAATTTGGGCAATAGGCTAGCTTTTTTGTGTGTGTTTGATTTTTATTTCATATATTCCCCTCTTGTTTTGCAGTGGCAGACTTCTAATTTATGGAGTCATCTTACATAAGAAATGTATAGAATTAGTCTGTGTTTGGTTTCTCCCTGTATTTTATATAACAGAAATAAGAAATATTTTCTTACAAATTGTGAAGTAGTGGCCTTTCTACCTTCTTTTTAGCTTATAAAACAGCAGGGATCCAATTCTTTCATACATAATCTAATAGATATCAACATAAAAAGATTTTTACTACAAGCATGATCAGTATTCTCCTTAAGGCACTGTTTAAACTCAGTGCTTATTAATTTTTTTTTCATGAGGACTGGAAGACTTTTCCATTTTCAGTTAATTACCTTATTTGTGATTTTTCCCAGATGGCTTTGATGCTTAAATTTTTGTATAATAAGCAACAGTTATAATTTCTCTAAAAAGATCTAGAAAAACCTAACAGCAAAAGTTTGCATGGAATAGTTGATTCTAAACAGGAAGTACAAATGTATAAATGTTACATTGTTTGTAACAGGTTAATTTGTCTAACTAAAAATCTACATTTGCGGTTTCATTTACGTTGAGAAAAAACACTTTTGACCTTGCCATGTTGGGTAGTAATGTGATGCTGTTGTCCATCGTGGTCCTCATAAATCTCAGTACATAATACTTTCTGTTGAGTATCAGTTGGCCTGCATCTTCATCGGTATGTTTGTACTGTTTGTTGTTCATTTGTCAAAGGCATTGAGATGAATGACAGAGGTATTTGTATGTACTTCACTGCAGTGAGTTGATATCCTCTCCAGCTACCCCTTTCTCTCAACATTTTCCTGGGGCCATGGGAGTTCCCATCTGGAACAGCAAGTCTGAGTAAAACCTCTCAGCTCATCTTGGTATACTGATCACTTTTGATGTTGGGAGAGCTTATGGTGTTGAAGAAGATTAACTACCTGCATGAACGTGGATTATCATAAATTTGAGGTGTTCTCAGGCCTTTGGTCTCATAAAGGCAGAAATCTCACAGATATGTTGTCTGTAGGAATGGTGTTAGGAAAGCTAAAGCTCAACTGAAGCTGACACTTGCAAGGGCAGCAGTAAGAGTTTTTTTAATATGATACATTTCTAGCAAGGCTGAATAAGGAAAAAACAAGCCTGTTGCTGAATAGTGAAGGTGATATAGTGAACGCAGTCACAGATAAGTGTAAGGTACCAGATATGTTCCTTGCCTTGATCTTCACCACCAACATCTGTAGGAGACCAAATGGAAGGACAAACTAACACCAAGGCTAACTTGCAATCCCCTGGAACAAAGGACTGCTTGATGCAGACAACTACAAAAGACAAAACTCGATAAAAGAGCAGGGGATGGAGATTCCCTGCGCCTGTCTGGGGTATGTCTCAACCACTTGCAAGACCGGGGGATGATGAGTCAACTACGGGCAAACTATCCCAATTAGCATAGTAAGAAAACCGCCCACCAGCAGGAGAAGCCCCCTACTCAACAAAGTCCCTTCCCCACTGAATATGCGACCAATAGAAGCAAACTACGAAACTGCCACCATAGCAGAGGGGCAGTTTGGAGTGAACGGAGGACATAAAAGGGGAAAGCAAATACTATGGGAGGAGAACTTCTGGACAAGCACTCCTACAAGCCAGTGACCCCCCCGTTGGCTGGACCAACACTGGAACCAGGACCGGTGATCTCTTTCTCTCTCTCTCTCTTTTTCCTCTTTCCTCTTTCTTTTCTTTCTTTTACCTTTTCCTAATAAATAACGCAAGGCATAAACCCCCACAGCAGTGGAGAGTAATAAGCTTTCTACCACCCAGCTATTTACTAATGAGCCGAGTTTTGGAATAAAAGTTTTTGTTCTGTACACAAAAGTTTTTGTGTCTTGGTGTCATTTCACCTTAATCCACACAGAGGGAATTTACGGATCTGAGTCACCTGTCCCTCTGCACAGGCGGGATGTGACAACATCTTCTAGGCATCTGTTTTTAGAGGCAGAATAATTATGAGCCGTGGAAGGGGATCTAGTCAATGATTACTTGTGAGAACTTAACATACACAAGTCCTTGGGACTGGATAAGCTGCATCTGAGGGTGTGTCAGAGTCCAATACTCTCTGATCAGGTTATTTTGGATATTTCATGTGTTGAAGTTGTAAATGTTTAAAATAAAATTTACTTATTTGACAACAGTTGATGTTACACAGGATTTCTGATTTAGCAAAGGGATATAAAATATACCGAAAACAAATGTAAAAGTTACACTAAACAAAAGTATAGTGGTTGCAAAACACACTTCAGTCACAGTACCAATATGATTCCCATTATTGGTCTGTATAATATGCTCACTGTTATGGCACTGGGCCTCCCCAGTCACTGAGAAGGCATACGTGGGTTGAAGCCAGCTCGAGCCTGTTGCTTTCTTCGAAATTCTTTTGCCAGTTTTCTGGGTTTTATACTCTATGTTGGGCTGAGCCACATATTGGCTAAATCAGGGAGCCCATCTGGCTAAATCAGGGAGACATTCACACTGTCTTACAGAACTCAGGGAGAAAAATTTACACCACCACTTGATCCGCTCAGCTGTTGAAACCTGTTCACCTAAAACAAAGGCCACCTTCCGTTCCCTTTTGTTTTGAGGTAAAGTCAGCGTCTTTGCAATGGCTGTGGTCAGTCACACTGTGCATTATTCCCCAAGCTTCATGGGCACATCACCCTTGACCATCTCCTCTGAGCCTTCTTCCATTGTAGGGGTTTATTGGTCAGTCATAGGGTGCTGAGAGTACATGGCTGATATCACAGTGAGGCCACTTCCTATCATCTTTGAAAGGTTCTGGAGATCACATGTCCTCAGCAGCTGGAGAAAGGCAAATTTTCACCAACTTTCAAAAAACATCAAAAAGGCAGTCCAGAAAAATACAGGCCAGTCTGCCTTTCCTTGGTCCCTGAAAAAATCATAGAGTGAGTCCTCTTGGAGTACATTTCTGAGCACTTGAAAGAGAAGGTGACTGGGAAGAGCCAGCATGGATTCAGCAAGAGTAAATCATGCTGGACCAACACGATTGCCTTCTAGGCTAACTAGATGGGACTTGTGGAAGAGGAGAAGGCAGTGGAAGCCATTTACCTCAACTTTAGCAAGGCTTTTGACACTATTCCGCCATATCCTTGTAGTACATTGTGGTCTGGATAGATGGATGACTGGATAAGTAAAAAATGAATGAAATGATTGCAAACTAGAGCTGCTGGAGCACCCTGCCAGGCTGGGCTAAGCTGAAGATAAGTATGGATATGTGTGCACTTTGGAATGGGTTTTAGGCAGGCATGGGAAGACCTGGAAAAAATGGAAGTAAGGGTGTCCTGGAGCAGACACAAACTTTTTGCAAGCTGCCAGGCTCTGTAATAATTTCCTTTCTGCTGCAATAGGAAAAGAATCAAAGTACTTGAGGTAACTTTTCCACACTATCCCAAGTAACTGCTTTTTCTGGAATGATACCACTGAACATTTGACATTGCAGCTGCTTTATTCTGGTAACGTCTAATGAACCTCAAACTTCCACTGTGCACTTTGATGACTGTGTTTTATGTCTGCAGGGTAGCTTTTATAGCCAAATGCCCCCCACATCAAATAAATTTGCCTCGGCACCACTTCTCAATAAAGAAAAATGGGGTGGTTTTTGTAGGGTAGAACAGCTAACTGGAGTAAAATGTTGCAAAGAAAGCAAGCTTCTTCCCATCCCCTTAGTTTTGACAGTGATAAGTTAAGAGTCCCTAGCATTACATGCTGCTTCAAAGCATTACAGAAATTCACAGATTCTTGTGCACAGAATTTGTGCCATGCTCCATCTCTGCCCTGCTCTGCCTTGGGCCCACCCACGGGACCCATGTCCTTGCCCATCCCCAGGGAGATGCCTGATTCTCAGGGCTGGGACTGTCCCTGGTGCCCCCCGGCTGCCCTGCTCCCCAAACCAAGCGATGTCTATGCGTACTCAGTTTCATATTCTAGGTACTAGACCGCTGGCTCTCCACCATTGCTTTGGAATATCTGCACAAAGTATTGTTGTGAAGTATGCTGAATAATTTTCAATAGTGATAATTTACAGAAGTGATGATTTCTCAATACTGGTATACCATCTGTCACAAGCATGTGTGCATTGCACCTACTGACTTTTCAATTAAATGTATAATCAAAATAGGGTGTGTGTGGAGTGGGGTGGGGAGGTGGGGCAGCTCCCCTGCAAGGGAAGTTACAAATAAAAAATACAGAATGTGCTAGTCTGGGAGGAACAATCTGATGCTGACTTTAAGTGAATAGGAGGAGTGATTAAAACTAGGGCTCTTCCTTTGATTCTTCTTCAGACTGATTACCTGAACAAAAATGTTTGCCTAATGTTGATGGACTTTCCAATAAATCTGTAAAAATGACCCATTTGCACATGGAAGGTGTAATTGCATGTAAGAAGATGACAGTTTAATGTGTAATTGCCTGTTTTATGCATGTGAATGTACCACCGAGTCCCACTGAATTTTGACTCTGTTGATGAAGTGGAATAAATAGCTGAATTTCTAGTAATCATGGCCTTTAAAAGATGTCTACAGTTGAATGAGAATGCTTTTATGCAGCTGCTTTTAAATATAGCCTGCCTTTCTCTATTATATTACCTCAATCCCCTAAGACTGCATTACAAAATGTAATGGTTTCTCCGCGCCACTGAACTGCATGTTCAGCTGTTTTGTAGAACTACAGAGGAAGGGATACATTTTAATTATTAATTGATATGCCTTTTCCATCTGCCTTTTTGTAATGCTATTTATGTGGTGCAATTAGTGGCAGTAGTGAAGGGTTTTTCTAAATGTTTTGTTTTTTTTTTTTTT
>JASVER010000138.1:354520-446286 GCA_030449065.1 Oceanodroma leucorhoa | reverse complement strand
CCCCATGGGTAGCTACATAACATTAACATTAAAAACACTCTTAAGTCCTTGGATGTATTGCCGTCATTAATCAAGACATTACACAGTTATTCACTGTGCTGGGGACAATATCAGGTGATAATAAAGTTACTGGAAACCAAATAAAAAATGTTTTCCTACTGCTGATCTGCACGTGTGAGGAGATTGGGAATATTCTGTTCCAATACTTTCTTAGCCGTTTTGCTCCCTGTGCCTCTGATTTCACCTCTGGGAATCACAGAATGACTCAGACACCTGCTGTAGGCATGGGAGTAATGAAATGAAACAAAAGAAAATTCTCCATTTTATGGTATATCCTCAGACTACAAGAAAGGTAAAATAAGTAGATGATTGTTGCATACTGAAAATGTAATTTCTGAGAAGGAGAATTAGTAGTAAAAAACCAAATCATTCTATGCCTTGAGAGCAGTGACTTCACCTAATTAGCTGCAACTGCACTACCTTTTTAACCTTTGAGAAGATATCTTCAAAAAGTCACTTTTGGAACTTATGCTATCTATAATAGCTGTACTGACTCAGTGGTAATATAAGCCTGGCATAAACGTACCATTAGCATCCCTTTCTAATTGCTGGGATGATTCTGTTAAGTTTTTCATTATTATTTTTATACCTACCAGGGAAGATAGCTGCCTTTGTCTGCTCTGTGAGGCCCCTAAACAACAAGTACACTGAATGCAATCATTACCTTTGGCGCATCTGCTTCAGCTTCTATGAGTCAGTATAGCCTTTCTAGAAAGTAACCTATCTTTTCATTTCAAAAGCAATTACCAATGACCTGTACCTGAACATACCTTGTAATACCTCTGCTGCTGTTTTTTCTTGTTGTAAGCTATTGTAAGTCATCTTCTTATGTCTCCAAATCCATCCTATTTTGTTCTGTATTTGTTTATTTTTGGCCCAGGCCTTTTTATCCAAAAAAGGGAATGCCAAAACCAAAAAGTTTTCCTTTGCGTGATAGAGAAAAGGAAATCTCTTGATTTTCTCTTGATTTCCCTTTCCTATCTGATGCTGAGACTTTTTTCCCTTACATCTTACATGGTGTTCATTCCTGTTTAGTCCATTTAATAAGTAAACTAGCAAACGTGCCAAACAATGTGAAATACAGTAGTGAATTCTCTATTTTTAACCTGCTCATTGCAGGATGGGACTGGATTAAAAATCATTCTATGTGGTCCATGACAATAGTTAATGAGAAGGGAATATTCAGAAACTAGATTTATGAACTCCAGGTTTGGCATGGAAGGATGGGACTCTACTGTGGAGAAATACCACTGTCCAAGTATATGCTGATGCATTTTAACATGTATATTGCATTTTCACCAGCTGTTTTGTTTGGAATCTGTGATGTGTGTGTGTGATTGCAGGCTGAGAAAGGGTGCAGGGATGCTTCAGAGTGTGCCCCAGATTTATGAAGAATGGATAGGGAGTGTTGCTTTCAGCGGGAAAATGAGCCTTTACTGTTGCCATGATCAGAAGAGTTGCACTAGGGTGGGCTGAATTCCAGCTAGCACAGCTAGGTGAAAAAAACCTGTGCTGTATTCAGTTGACACTTTTTTGTGCACAACATTCCTACGTGGGAACAATTTTTAAAGCAAAACAATCTTTCCCACCTCCCCACAATCTGACTGATTGCACTTCAGAAACTTGTCAGCTTTCCCATCACTGTTAAAAACAAAACACAAAAAGTGCAGGATCACTCTTGATAATCTTAAGTATCTTAAATGTTTCTAGAGTTTCCTTGTTAAGTTCCCTTGCTTAGTCTTCATGCTGATGTGAATATAAAAACACAGAATTGCACAACTTCAGCTGCCAATTGTGTTTTATTACTTCAGGATTATCAGTGAGAGCTAGGTCAACAGTTAGCTATTTGTCAATATCATAGAGGATATGAAAAAAAAACAGTTTTCTTATTCGCTTGTAATGGTGTAATTGCCACCACTGTATTGGGGAAAACAAATAGCACGCTTCCATGGTGTTACATGTCTATGCCATTGAAAAGAATAACTGAAAATAATGAACTTCGTTATTGCAGAATTTTCACTTCACCTTTGGAGCTGACTGGGAATTTATGTTTCCAAGAATGCCACTTCATTAATTTTAATTCCATGTGAAAATTGAATAATAATATGTTGTTTATTTGTGCTTTTTCTCTGAAAAGGTAATAATTTGAATTGGTTTTTTATGACTAAAATGTGCTTCAATTACATATAATCTTCATTCAGTTTAGTTTTGTCTTTCTAAATTGTTTCCCTCCCTCCAGCCCTAGAGATAGTTTTAATTGGCTTAATTGTATTAGGCAAATGATAATTGTAAAAACTAGTGATGAGCTTCTAATGAGATTGATGGCCAATTCTCATGGAATTAATAGAGCTTGTATTGGAGACTGCCACATGCAGTATCACTTTCTAGAAGGGCAGTAATTAAATATAAGTTGTGTAGCTACTGATGCCTTTCATTGATTCTGCCTGGCACTACTTTCTGCTCTTTTCTAGATGGAACTGTTCTGATGGCACTATCTGCTAAGGTGATGATAACTCAAATATTTTTTGATTGTATTACCCTATCTTGGTCTCAGGTTTTAAGTACTTTTTTCTAACCTCTGTCTTCATCAATGGGGATAAATAAATGAGATGTTGAGAGAGAGAAGAGACCGCTTTAAGTTTCCAAGAAGAGTGACAGTTATTTGCATGAAACAAATTAAATTAAAAATAAAGCAAAAAGAGGAAACACTTAAAACACAATCTTAACTCTCTGAAAGGCATGTCTCCCATGTGTTGAATAGTTTCTCTTTTCTTTCACCTTTGAGATAGTAATAAACTTGTGGCTGAGAACATGGCATTTAGGATTCTTCCTTTTGCTGGAGGTGCCGTATAAAAATAAACACGTCATGTAACAAAGAACTTTTTTGTCCTCTCTTGGGGTTCTAAATTCTCACTGAAATTCAGCGCAAATGTCAAAAGAATGGGACGAAATTTTCTGTGGGTCTGCATTGTCTTTTAATGCAAATTGAGAGTAACTCCAAAGTCCCTGATGTACAAAACTATTGTAATGTAGAAAGAGAAGAGTACCAGATGCATTTTTTTAAATTAAAAAATGAAAAATTCTTAGATAGTTAAAATATTGTATGTAAATATGTACCTCAGGATCAGCAAAATGGTATTGTAATTGGTGTTATTCACCTTGCATCTGAAACAACTGTTGTTTTTCAATAATGGTGAAAATAAGGGTGGTCTTCAGCTCTAAACATTAAGTTAGAACTGAAGAAATAAAATCAGATTGCCATTATAATCTTAATCAAATTCCATGTAATGAGTGGCAAAGTTTAAACTATAAACAGCAACAACCACCATATTGGAAGAGATGTTTCTGTCCTCCTTATCCATCTTATGCATACATACATTTTATTTATTATCTTTGTGATGTGAGAAGAAATGTCTGTCTCTGGCAGAGGAAAAAAACATTTCTTTGGATTAGTAATACTACTGAACACATTGCCACAGTGAATGCTTTCCTGCTTCTTGGTAAACATGAAGCTGAACAAAGCAAAGCTAAGAATTAATTCCAATCTGAGAAAGAATTGATACTTGTACAACCTATCATCACATTTTTGTTAAAATGCCTTTATTTGCTGATGTTGACAAACTGCAGACATTTCTTGATAAGGTAGAACTTTTATGAGATTGAAAATCAGCAATTCCACCTGAAGAATTAAAATGTTTTGTAGGTTCATGACAATATATATGAGTCTAATTTTCTTCCCCGACACTGAATAGTGTAGCAGTGGGATTCTTTCCATGGTGAAGTATTACTCAGCATGAGTAAGGATGATAGAAATGCATCCTAAATTAATGTAATGTGAAGAAAATTCAAAAGGCAAGGGTGCTTATGACATAGTAAGACCTCAATTTTCCCAAGTATCACTAAGGTATGTATGGATGATATGTTTATGGATTTACTGTAGGATCCATAATTATGATATTCAATTTTGATTTAACTGGGGCTTGGGATAAATAGGGATGTAGGACTCTGTTCTGTGACAAATCACACAAGTTGCTTCGGTGTGTCTAACTCCATGCTTAGATTGGGCAACCTCTATGCATATGCTGTAATGCAGTGAAAATATGTTGCTTCAGATGGGCAAACTACCTGCACAGATAAGTAATCACTCTGTGACAGTTGAATGTTAGCACAGAGTGCATTTCATTTTAGTCTGTTCAGGTTCTTCTATAACACTAATCACTATGATAATTTTCCAAGGAAACAGCGGTGCACATTATTTGCAGAAAGGATGTGAATAGTGAGAAGGTGGTGAGGAAATACTATGATGTTATGCATAAACAAAATACAGATTTGCCTGAGCACCCATCAGAGATGGAAATCAGGGCTTTTAAATGTGTCTGGATAAAGAAAAAAAGCCATAGAAGCAAAGAAGCGGAAATTATGAGAATTTAATCTACTTGGAAGGAGATGGATAAGTTATATGTTCTTTGTTTTGCATTTTTTTTTTAAGAATTAACAGGAGCATTTAGAACGCATGACCTGATAATGTGGAATTTAAGCTAAAATAGGTATTTTGGAAAGGACAGGAGAAAAGGCATGTTACCTAGTAACTGCTTGGCATATGTTAGGAGCAAACTTATGTCACAATGTGAAGGAAGCCCATAGAGGAATGCAGTTTACTTCTGGATGGAATGGTACAGGCATCAGAAGGTGGAGATAATTCAGATGGATCATCATAAAATGAAGATTATGACAGGTGCAGAACTGAGGAACTAAACAAAACCTCCAAACCAAAGATCAGCTAAAGTAGGCATTGAGATGTTAGGAAGAAATTCGCATGGGAAGAGAAGCCTATAGAGAAGCTAATGGATTTTAAAGTCTCTGAGAAGCAAACTGCAGAAGTTTGGCATTCTCAGTTGTCAACTCTGATTTTTCTCTAAAGCCCACAAACCACAGAAGTGGGACATGTTTAGGTGTCAGCTTCAACCAGCTTTACTTGTAGTCTGAAAGGAGATGGTAAATGGTGACTGTTGAAGTACACACCATTTTATTTCATCCCCACACAGGTGACAGGACATTTTAGAGCTGGTAAAATCTTAAGCTTGCACAGCTAAACCTGCCACAATGTATCTGTCAGACCCCTGTAAAAGCAGATGATAAAGGTTCAGCAGAAAATAACCCTAATTTAGGAATAAATCATTAAGTATATATAGCAAAGACCTGCTGAATTGTGTAAACAGATCTGTAACTTGGAGAAAAGGAGGGAAACAAGGATCCCAAGAAATCAGTATTTTGTGCCAGGAATGAATACAAAAGAATAACACAAGCATGAACACAGAGAATCAGAAAAATGAAAAATGTAACCAGCAAAGGATCATAGAAAAGAACCAAAATGTTTTATAGATATTAGATATAAATATACAAAAGAAAGAATAGCTCAAAACTTAACAAAGCTTATAAATAAATGCCAAATAATAAAATAAGAAGCTTTTTGGGATGAAGGTAGGAAAGGACAGTTTCATCTTGACTGGACTCTTAACACAGTTAATTTAAATGACAAAGGAATTGAAGATGTTGGCCAGAGTAGGGGAACATACTAAACAAGCTTTAAGTTAGCTAAACATATTTAGCTTGAACAGGATGAATGGAAGTTAACCTTAAGTACTTAAAGAATTTTATGGAGCTGTGAGCTGTTGTTTCTGAGAATTCATGGAGGGTGTGTGATGCCCAGAAACCAGAGAAGAGAAAGCACAGAATAGATCTTTAAAAGGGGAAATGGAGATGTGTGCAATAATAGAAAAGTGAGCCTAATGTTACTTGCAGAAAGATACAAGCTATTAAACTGTATGTTTTTGATGATTTTTGTTTATATTTCACTGATTTTTTTGTTTATAATAGAGAAACATTTTAAAGTTATTATGAAAAAGTGTATGCATACACAAAATTATGTATTTAAAAAAATTTATCTGAGACAAGTAGTCCAGACGATTTGTTTGTAGAGAAAGATTTTTTTAGTGTGCATGTTGGATGAAAAGTGATGCTAATTAGCAGGTGTTCAACATGTTCATCTATCTCATCTGACAGAATCTCTGTCAGATGGGACAGATGCAATCTCTTACCTGTCTTTTATGTTATGCTAAAAAAAATTGAAACTCTAGACCCAGACAGTTGCTGTATCTCAATGCTTTTGAAGAACATAATTCTCTCTTTTACTTACTATTATGAAAAGGTAAACCAACTTCACTAGCACTTTTGTTTCTTCTAATTGTAAGGTACAAGCAAGTTTGCAAGTATATTTGCTTGGGAAAAATCCTATTATTTCTTTTCTTCGGGTATTTCTTTGATAAGGTTCTTAGAAGACCTAGGTAACATCCCAGGGGTATCCAGCTAGTGAGTCATTGGATCTGGATCTGGGGGACAACCCTAGTTTCTTAAGGCATTCAAAGCTGTTTTGATTAATGAGGCAAACTCCATTTCTCTATAGTCAGAGAGAAGAACTCAACGATATCTTTTATGTCAGATTTTTCTATGTAAAGAGATTCTGTGTAGAAGCCTTCACACACTCCAAAAGACTGGAGATTTAAGTGATTGGGATAGGTTTAAATGTGGACAAAGCTTCCTCCATACTAAGTGTGAAATGGCTGGAGAAGGCATGAAATTGGAACCAAGAAATAGGATTGCCATGATAGACCATTTACCTTGGTAAATTTTAGTTTTGGTAAAATTTACTTTTTAGATAACATTTAATTTGCAAGAGTAGCTGACATTTTACTTTGCTTATGGAATTATTTACAAAGAACCATTATACTCTGCATATTTTTCAGTATTTGAGGTAAAGAAGTAAATGTCATTTTTGGTGGTAATGCATAATATGATTAAAGCCAGGTACAGACTATAAAAAAGGTTCAAGTCGCTGAATAACTTCTTTTTCCTAAAATATTTTTTTGTGTAAGTCTGGTCTGCCTGAGTGCAATTCGCAGCGAGGAAGATGATCTTACTTCAGTAAATGCTAACGTTTAATTAGATACCTTTGAGGCCATGTCTGCTTCTTCCCATTCATGGATGACCAGCAGGTAAATACCTTAAGTGGCTGCTTCACTGATATGACATCACTCAAGGAAAGACTGTGAGGAAAATCTTTTCATGGTTGCACATTGATAAGGTGTGTACAGCCTATGTGTCAGAAATCTGGTCTAACACAACAGAATAGTTTCACCATCAGAAAAATAATCTATTTACTACACAGTGTTTTTGAGACTTTAAGACACCTTCAGTTATTCCTCTTTGTCATAGTTGAAACTATTGGCTTCATAACAATAAGATAAATATCTTATCTGTGAAAGTAAAAATACAGTTTTGATGCATTGATTTTGTTAATGCCTACCACAGTTATTCAGTGCTTTCAGATGTGTAATAATAAAAGAATACAGAAGGAATATGGATGCAGAATGAGCACCTAAAGTTGGAATTATTCTTAATCTCTGGTATCAAATCTGTATCAAAGCTACACAGTCCATTAAATTATGATTTGAAGCTAAATCAGCAATATAAGCATAAGGTACATAAGACTGCAATCTTAGAAGGCTAATTACCGGGATGGAATCAGATCATAACCTTTAATATGACATTTGGAACGATAGCTTTTCCATTATGTGATTTTTTTAAGCTGTTTATACGGAGCAGATATATTCTATTCTGAAGTGGCATTTCCATTCTATATGGCAAAAAAATAGTGAAAGTAATGACTTTACAATCTGACACTACAAAATGCTGTAATTTCTTTTATATAAAATATAACAGATTTTCTTCAGTAGAAGATATAACTGGTGATTAACTTGAGCATAGGAAAACAACATTCAGTATTACTTTTGCCCAGTAAGTAGGTTCTGAGGAACATATTTGCTGCAGGAGATTGGGCACATGAAGCCTGATTCAGATCCCTAGAACGTCATGGAAAAGCTCTCATTTCCTCAGTGTTGAAGAGTGTGGGTAGCATACATATTAGGAGATGCTGCACTTAAGTTGGAAACTCATGGATATATATAGATGCTCCTGCTTTTTTACAATTACAGTACACCTAGTGTTGACAAAGCCTGTTAAAAGGCACTGTGTGCAAATAAACTTTGCTGCAGCTGCGTCTGTCCAACCTATTACTTAAAGAATTGTGCCATGGTAGAGCAGGCAGCTGCATTTATGTAGAAGCCTACTGACTTTGTATGAACTCTCCAGAGGTATTGATGGAGTTTTCTGAGCAATCTGATGAATTTTCAGAGCAATCTGATGAACATACCTGACCAAATCAGATTTAGATTCCATACCATTTGTTTCAGTATATTCTATCCAAATTAAACGTGGTCAGAAAGACTTATACTGACAAGCGTAGTTGGCTTATATTAGGGAATAAACTTTCATCCTTTAGGGTGAATTAATCTTGAGCCCTAAAGAACAACTTTTATCCTTGAAATCATCCCCCATTTACAGATATATGAACTTTTTAAAAGATTTTGAAATAAAATCCCTATCCCATTTTGTAAAAATAATCACAATATCATATGTAATAAAATGTGCCATTTTTTGCTCTCCACACGGACTGAAGGTAGTCTTCAAATATTTTCAAGAATTGGAATTTTGTCAAAATACTTTTTTCAGATTAAGAAAAAAAATCTTTTTCTCACATGGATCATTCTTAAAAGGGAGAATATTCCAGGGCCTAGCAGAAGTGTTCCTATCAAAGCAGTTAAAATTGATAATTTTTGTGAGATGTTTTCTTTTATTAAAAAAAGCAACTGTAGTTGAGTCTGAAACCTACTTTTATTTAGAATGATTTGTGGAAGAGCAGTTAGTAATTTGTGGTACTAATGTTAGCTAAACTAACTGGGCAGTTAACTAAACTATCCATGTGTTGTGTAAATGACATATCATTAAAAGAAAAAACCGAATATGAACAGTGCAGCACCTTGTCTGTCTTGCAGGTAGGCCATCCAGTGAAGTGGTGGGCCATAAGACAGACACCCTGCAATCTGTTCTGCTTGGGGGGATCCAGCCAGCCAAAGCAGCATCTTAATTTTGACATTCCTGATCTTCAGCTTTGTTCTGCTTCCTTCAGAGAACTTATACATGAGAAATAAAAGAGTACAATAGTTTTTTAACTCAGTCTGACCATGAGTTCCTAATTGCTGGCATCTTTAGATCATTTAAATCTAACCTTCCTTTACTAAGGATTGTGAGGGAGAAACTTAGGTAGATATTAACTTCAGCTGAGTTTTTTAAATACTTTGGATTTTACTCACCCTCTACAACATACTCTTGGGGGCTTTCTAGTTCTTTCTCGGGCCAGAACAAGAAGCATTTGACAGCAGCAACTACTGTTTCTAGATATAATCATTATCTTCAGTAAATCCTTCACAGTAACAGTCATTCTTGATGTAACATTGGACCAGACCCTAATTTATTATGTTATTGTGATCATATGTCTTTTATGAGAATTAATTACACAGAAAATAAAACAGGTGAACAAATTGCTTTTTCTTTGTGTGTACTTCTTTTGCTAAGACATAAAACTACATCATGCCACTTTCTAATTCACAAACCGAACAGCTCCCCTTTGTTTTAGCACTTCAATTCAGATGCTGCAGTTCATGAATAATGCACCTGACATTAGTGACTTATGTGTAAAACATAAATATTCTTTTTATCATTTGTTTAGTTCTGAGTGGTGAATTGATAGTAAACTGAACGTGGAAATCTGAAGGCACGCATTTTACATTATGCATGGCAGCATGGAATTATATTAGGAAGTGACTGCCATAACAACACAAGTAAATAATAGCACTTTAGGGAACAACAACTTCACAGCAAAAATCATTGCACCAAGAATCTGTCTGTTGTCTTCTTGACTTTTTTTGTTCATAACTCAAAGTGACTTAATAACTTAATTTCAAAGTATAAGATGAGAAGGTAAGAACTGGTCCAAGATAATAAGATATCATACAATATCAGCTGGAAAGAGACACAAAACCCTATCAGATATTGAATATAACTTTCTAGCTGCTGTGTTGCTGATAGCATTTTGTTTCTTTTAATAGGTTTTCAATTCTTGACTTTTCTTAGGTTTTGTACCACACTAGGTACATTAGAGAAAGTAGAGTAAATCTGCAGAGCTTGTGCAAAGACACCTGGAGTTGCTCTGTTAGAATCCTTCTTGGAGAGAGGTGTATTAAGTGGAGTGCAGTAACATTCAAATTGTTTCTGGAATAATATATAACCAAGGTCGTGCAGATTTGTACTATATCAAACCTAAGAAGTTACATCTCAGAAAAAAACATCCAGCTTTTAAGTTCAAGCTGAAATACTTCTATGGGCCTGAGCCCCATTGATAATGGATTGGGCTAGCGCTATGTATCTCAGTACCATACTCCTGTAATGTATTGTGGCAAGTGTTTTGTTGTGATTGTAGTAAGAAAAGTACTTTGACTCCATAAGGTATTGTTTTAAAATACCGAAGCTAACACTACAAGGAAAAAGAAGATAATCTTATGTTCTTTCAGATGTGGGAAACCCTGAGTTTTGCAGCATCAGACAGACTTCCAGTCAGGGCATGGCACACTGTACAGATCCTTTCCACGGAGGCATTCTTCAGCATTATGGTCTTTAGATCTCTTGCAGGATTTTATTGGAAGAAAACAATCCAATTCAACTTTTCTATTGTTAGGAAAGAGATTGTTCATGTGAGATCATGCTGCTTCACTCTAAGATAAAGATAAAGACATGCAGGTGGTGCCAAGTGGGAACAGCCTACAAACTCCTCCTCTATGATTAGCTAGCTGATTTCATCCTGTGGTCAAGGGATATCCACAGCATGAAGGAGAAGCTATACGTGCAGCGTAGCGCAGCATAACACAGTGCAGCACCTGCCTGTGACTACTCAGGTTAGCTGCTCTGTGGTCGGTAACTGCTCAATATACAACAGCCTCCCAGCTAGGATCAATACAGCTCATTACTCAATGCAGACATGCCCTTCGAAGCCTTTGTAATCTCAGTCTGATTCCCCAGACTTCGGTCTTGCATGACTAGGGAAGGAGAAGATGTGCTCCAGTATATTGAGAGATGATCATAAATCTTAGTTACGTTGTGCTTTCCTACATGTATTGAACACTAAAGCAGTTGGAAATAGTGGCATTTACTACTGTTTCATAGGACATCTGAGATTAACTTAGATCTAGAAATTCAGACAGGTGTCAGTGCTTCAGCTACTCTTCATTTAGACTTCAAGCCCTCATGCATCAGCTATGGTGTTTGGATTTGAATAAAGACACATTTCTGTCCATTAGAGGAAAGAAGCTACTGAAAGGCCACACTGAAGACGACCTACCAATACTGAAGCAATTGAAGTACAACTGCTTCTGAAAGTTCAAGGCTTGCAAAGACAATAAAGAAGGTAAAAAAGCCATACATTTTGCATATGTTTGCACATTTTCACCACTCAGGATACCTATTCAGTAATAACAAGCAGTGAATCAAGTTGTGATACTATTTATAAAGCTTGGAACTATGGAAAAAGGAAAGGAATCACTAGGCAAAGTGTGTTTTGCATATATATGTTGAAAAAATATTACTGTCAACAACCTTACTGTAACATCATAGAGGATGATGACATTTGGAAATGATTAGGTGGAAATTTAAGTTCAAAAACTCAAGGACTATTTACTGTCACCTCTGAAAATCATGATTTATGTGATTCAGCCCAGCCAAGGTTTTCCTTCTCAGTCCATTATAGGACAAGGCCTAAACAGTTCCTTTTCTGCACTTCCATGAACAAGATTTTCAAGCTTTTTGAAGACTTTTTTGTCCTCTTTTGAAGGCGTGTTACAGCTGTGTATCCACCAACTCATTTATAAGAGACAGAAGGTAGCTCTGTGATCATTAACAAAAACATCAGCTGATAATTATAACATGGAACAAATTCTGAGCCTGCAGCACTTCTGATTCCTTCCTTGTTCTGGTTACAGTGCAGTTGACATCAAACTAGTGTTGGAGCTATTGCCCAGTGAGTTTCACATAAATTGTCAAGGCCCTGAGAGCATCCTCCCCTCCTGGAGGTTTGACTGTTGGGACTCAGGGCCCTATGGCAGTGATAGAGCAGCTGAGGACTGCCCCTTCCCACTGGTGGCCTTGGAGAGAGACTCCCAGGCAGCATTGCAGGGAAGCTGCAGCCAGGGCCAAGCCCCTGACCCTGTCTGTGTTGTTGCCCTGGTTAGCTCCTAGCTCTCCAATCCCTTGCAGAGCAGCTGGTCCTCACTGCTCCATGACACTGGGGCCCAACATGTTGTAACTTAACATTAATTTTCCACAAAAACATAGAAGAAATTTCATTTCCCTAATGGCTAGCCATGCCTGATTTACTAACTACTTGTCCTGTCTTTTCTCTGCTCTTTGTAAGATTGCTGCTCCTATAAGGAAGTAGCTGTTTCCGTCATTGCTGCTGCTCCACCTTTTACATTTAGTAACTGATCATCTGCAACAGATACTCCTAAGTCACCCAGTTTTTCATCTTCTTCAACCTGTTTGTAGTTTGGCTGTTGATGTGTAGTGCTTGACACAGAAGCCTGTACTCCAAGCGTATCTGGTTGTTCAGAGAACTAAGATTATTCCTTTTGGACACCTGTGTAAAGGGGTAGACTGAGCAAATTTGGTCAAATATGGCGAAGACTAGATTAGTTCAATGGGCCCTGGTAAAAATCCCTCTTCATCCTCAGCAGGTACAAGTAGCAAGAAGGTGGAAAACGGATACTGCTGGGGTAGGTTATAAGGTCATGGGAACTATAGCTTAGGGGTTCCTCAGGAAGGATTTCTGTGGTTTTCTTCTGTGCTGGGAGATGTCTGCCTTCGTGAATAGGGTATGTGACCATGAGTGAGTGTGTACTGAACGTACATGTGGCTCAGTGTGTTTGTACAGGATTTGGTGCAACTCTCTAATTCAGTGTGTGACTCCAGATTCACCAAATTGTGTCTGGAAACATAGTTTGTCCTACTGAATATAATGAAATATTTTCTGTTGGCAGTAACAATTATTTATTCTATTGAAATTCAGAGCAGTTTGCAGTCATCAGAAGCATCAGCACTTAATGATTATAACAATTCTGGGTCAGGGATAAATAGGGGAATGGATTTTAAGAAAGAAATCCTTAATAATTCTGTAGAATAAAATTTATGTCTAATTTTTAATTAGCTTTAACTAGCTCAGGGATGGGATTAAAGGTTTTAAGCAAATGTGTTTACTTTATCCCATTAAACAATGAATGAAACAGCTTAAATACAGAAAACTTGAGTGACCAAACCTAATTGTTTAATTTAATGCCATGTAAAGTACATGTGGTTCTTAGCAGATAACATTTTCTCCTTCTAGACCACAGCACTTTGAATAAGTGTACTGGAATTCTAAGGAAAGTTTCAATGTTTTATTGCTTTGATCTGTTTGGACAAATATATATCACTTATATGAAAAATACTGTTAGTTTGTTAAGTAGTTCTTGCTGTGATTACCTGTGTGTATCAGTGTATTATGAATTTAGAAGCAGCTGTGTAAAAAATGAAAGCTTTGTGTTTTTTTAAAATTGGTCAGAACCCACTGTTAATGGTCTGTGGACTTCGATGGATGCAGAATGTATAATAGTCTGGCCACTGTGTAGAAGTACCCCAACTAGAATTTAAAAATGAATATACATAAAAATGCATTTGAGTGAATTTCTTTTATCTTCTGGAAGTTCAACAATCCATTGTACATAGATACTTTTGAAATAACCTAGGACATGCAGTTGCACTTGAGCTTTACTATCAGTGAAACACATTTAATATCTGCTATGTGAAGGAAAAGAGACTTACATTTTACTTGTCTCCTAAAGTTAACAATTAAAGTTCAAACCATCTCTCAGTGTTTAGGGGATATGAAACAGAGGAATTACAATGCTTAGTATTCCTAATGCTTACATTCTTTCTCATTTTTATTTGGCATTTTTAATGTTTCTAGAAGTCTCGCAGGCACAAAGTTTCATATGATTTGAAAAAAATATAAATTTCAAAATATACTAAACACCTAACCCTGGAAAATCTCACAGGATTTTTTTTTTTTTTTATTTGCTTATTCATCCCCACAGTATCTTACTGAAAACACAAATATATGTTCATAGCATTGCTAAGAGATTTGAGAAAACACCTCTTACTGTATTATCTACTTCTGAAACTCATGGCATTGCTTAAACCTGGCTAGGTTTTCCTGACAGTGCTTTTATTTATTTAATTATCCACTAATCTGCTGTTATTCCCATCATTCCCCTGGAAGGAAAGAAGGAAGAGCTGGTTACTCCTGTTAATCCTTTGTTTTACTCAAAGTACATTTTTGTTCTAAGTGTTGCTCCTTCTTCTGCAGCACTCCCTTCACAACAGTTTGGACAGAAGGGACTCTGACAGAGCCCTGTGAGGAAAGGGCCCAGTGCAGGGGAACGAGAGGAGTGCAGTCTGTGACTACTCAGGTCCCCTCTTTCTGAAATTCGGAGCCTTGCACAAATCGTTCATCAAGCTTTCTGTGGCAGCACTTCTCAGAGAGATGGACATGCTTTACTTATTATTATAAAGCCTCAAATACCTAATTTGTTTTCAAAGAACTTGGGGAGTCGTAGTTCTGCTGTGCAGTGGTGCAGAAGAGCATATGCTTCTGTTTCTGAGGATCTGTTTCTCTACCGGGACCAGGACTGCAATTTCTTTAGTGTTCCTCCATTGAAGCATCCTAACATTGGAAAAAAAAATTCTCTTTATTTGTGTGCTGAAGTATTGTTGTGCTCCAGTGAATATCAAAGGCCTCTTCACGAGTGCTGAATTGATATCCTATTATAATTCTTTTCCATGGACAGGGCTATCTGTTTCTTCTGTTGATAAATCTTTCTTCTGGAAAATTTTAGCTTTCTGTGGTGAAATAAAGTCTGATGATACAGCCTAGTTGTTTCTGGGAATAATGAAATACTAGGAGTGAAAGTCTGGCTCCATGAAAATCAACAGAACTTTTGTTGAGGAATTCAGAGGAGCCAGGATGCTATGTTCCAAGAAGGACCATTAAAATGTGTTTTCAGACACACTTAATAGAGAGCAGTCAAATGAAAATGCACATAGTTTGATATTGAAATGCATTTCCTAGTTGATGTTCCTTATCAAAACCTTGTGGTGTGAGCACAACTAATGCCATGATAATTCTAATAATATACTTGGATGCTATAAAGTTGAAGAGTATATATAAAGAAGATAGGTATTTAAAATTGTTGCATCGTTTTATCTGGTGTATACATAGGCAGGTGTTTGACTGTTGTTCATATAAACCATAGGGCTTAAGAATAGGCGAGAACATAGCACAAATTTGTTAAAAACTGTATCAAATGTTTTAGCCGGATGCCTTCTTTTTTTTTTCCCTGCCTTCTTCTCCATTTATATCATTATATTATTTTAACTAATTTATATATAAAATTAAGCAGGGTCACTGTTTGCTCTCACCAGTTGTTTCTGTGCTGTTGTACTTGCATTTCACTATTTGCAGGTCAGATCCTGCTTTCTTGTACAGGCTCCAGGACAGAAGTTATTTTGTGTAAAGTGCTGCTGCTGCTGCTACACTAGGCCTTTGTTGGGCTTTTACCTTGAGTTACATATTCTCCTTTTATTGTACTCACTTGTATTTTTCAGGTGAGTGAAAATTTTCAGTGTGTGGCTTTGGTTTAATGACTGAACTACTTAAACACTTCATTGAATAATGTGGAAATACGTTATCTGGGAAAACCGAAGAACAATTAATTTCAATGGAAAAAGCATTCATTAAAACAACGGCAGTACAAACTCGTACTTATTATAAATGTACCCCTAGAAACCAGGCAGATGTTTTGATACAGTGACACTGTAGGTAATAAGTGTTTGTGGTAGAGGACCAAAGAAGTAGGGCTCAACAGGATGATCTCATAATGGAGATTAGATGTGGTTAGGTCACCTTTCTTAGCTCCACAAGAATGCACTAAGATTGAGTCAAATAAACCATTTTAAATGATTCAGAGCTATGCTCAGAGGTAGTCTGTTCTGTTTGTTTATTTTTCTTTACTGCTGAAGGTGTGTAAAATATGTGCTTGTGCTTCTTAGGCTGTAAAAGCAAAATGTATTTTATGACTGAGAGATTATTGGTTCTAACTGAGTGAATACCCAAACACCACTCTTCTCAAATAAGGAAAGGGAGATATCAGTCTGGTTCTTAGCAGACAGATATCCTCATCACAAAAACACAGGCACTATTGGCAGCTTCATTAACAGTCATCACCAAGAGCAAAATGAGCATAGAAAGAATCATACTTCATCACTTAAGGTCGCTTATTTAGGTCATAGTTGAGGTTTGTGAGAGATTTTTCTTGCTTCCCTTTCTGTAAATGTTCTACAGCTAAACTAGTACATTGTCCTTTTAGAACCTTCCATTACCTCTTGAAGTTTTAGTGGCCATAAGAATAGTAAATAAACCTATTTCTCAGTATTTCCAAGCAACATAGTTTCATACTCATTTGATATGGGTAAACATTCCAGTTACTGTATCACAAAAATATTGAATATCCCAGAATATTGACATACAGTACAGTACTATTCTGTATTTCACATGTATATATCAGTGTCAATATCTGAAAAACATTTGAAAGTGTGCAAATGTTGGAAWGTTCTTCTCATGTGACAAACCTCTCTACTGAAATGGCAATTTCAGCTAGTGAAATGGAAAATACACTGGAAGCTGACCACATTATATGGTCAGTGCTACTGTTGTGGGACAATGAAAACTTGCCAAATGGACCTGCTGACCTGCCTACATGGTAGGTCATGGTAGATATCCATCTGTGGAGGTATTCAAAACCCAACTGGACAGGGTCCTGGGCAACCTGCTCCAG
Organism: Oceanodroma leucorhoa; assembly: GCA_030449065.1. NCBI lineage: Eukaryota > Metazoa > Chordata > Aves > Procellariiformes > Oceanodroma > Oceanodroma leucorhoa. Next base: position 429,295 of record JASVER010000138.1, on the reverse strand, counting down.
CTGACCCTGCTTGAGCAGAAGGGTTGGACTAAATCTCAGTAGGTCCTTTCCTATCTAAATGATTCTGCATTTTCTGATCAGTGTTTACAGGTGTTCAACAGTAAGAAAAAACTTTGGAACAACATGCTGTAAAGAAACACTGTCAGTTTGCATGGGTTTTATTTCCAAGTCAAGTGGTAGACTTGTCACTATTGTGATTTCTGTGCTAAAAATCTGTGATTCATTTTACTTAGTGGAATAATTTTGGCTGCTGCTTTTGTTCATTTTCATTAAGGTAGACTTCTAGCTTAAGCTAGAAGTCAGAGCTGTTGAGAGTATCAGTACATTGTTTAAATGAGTCCTGTCTTGGGCAAAACTTGCATTGGAAGGAAAATATTGCCTGTGTTTACAGTGAGAAGAGATGCTGGCATTTACCTGTTTGCTATGGAAACATTAGTATGGAGAAAGGAAATATTTTGTGTACAAATGTATTTAGAGAAATGGGAAAATAAAAGACCGTTCGCCTTAATCAAAGTGTGCAAGGTGTGGGAAGAGGAAAATATTTTCAATCTTGTTAAAATTGAAGTTCTTTGTTAACTTTTATTTGATAACACAGCTGCAGGATTTTCTTGTCTCTGCCAAAACCTCCAGCTGTTGTTTATTACCCCCTCAGCTGTCCTGATACACTGTCTGCAAATCACTGCAAGTTCGATTATTGAAATGACAGTGGTTTTAAAGAACAAAAGAAGTCCTTCCTTCCCTTCCCTATTCTCTTTGTGAAGCGGTCACTGAATTTTTTTCATGCTTTTAGAGATATGTACAGTGCCCTTTGTCTGTTGCCTTACTAAAAAAAAAAAAAAAAAAAAAAAAAAAAAAGACTAGAAATTTGCAAAGAGCAAAATGTAATCCCCATGTGTCTGTTTGCTGAACATAACATTGGACTAAACCAAAATGAATACTTGTTGAAAAAAAATTCCATTCCATGCAGGTGTAGTAAAGAATCTGAATATGCTGTAGTTAACCTGTCCTGTTGAGAGGAAGAATCTGGCCCTTGATATCCAGCTTTGATTAGAAGCTGCAATGGCCAGAAATGCACAGCTTTTACTAATGTGATAATTTACATATCACTGAAAAAGCTGAAAGCTAGATTTTGAGCAGTGGATAAGTGACTCTGGAATGTACAAGTGAAGCTTGAAAGTATGGTGTACTCCTCATTTCAAACACTAGGCATTTTTGTAAGATGCTGTTTGAAAGCAGGCCTAGTCTTGTAATTGTGTTAAAGTTCTATTATGCTGCTATCAACCCTTGTCACTAACGTCTACGTCAATGCAGAGTACCTCACAGAACTTTCCCTTAAATGCCGTTAATTTCTTGGATTTTTTTTGGACTACAGCTGTTCATATATTATTATAATATTTAAAATATTTTAAAATAAAATTTGCATTTAGAAGTTTATAATTTTTATTTACACATATTTAAGCAAGTGGATATTCTTTCTTCTGAAGAGAAAAATAATGTGAATCTTTTAGGTCACTGAGTGACCTTGAAAAAATGTGTCCTTTCATTTTCCAGGCAAGTTATAAAAAAGACATTTTTTTATGTTATCAGAAATGATGGTTTCCAATTAGGATGTACGGTTGTCCAGTAATTCTTTTTATAGACTGCTAGCTGCATGCTAATGCAGTTAAATAAAGGACAATGCTGGGGACTGACATAATGACCATTTTTTTGGCAACATAATGACCTTTTATTACTGACCTATGCAACAATCAAACACAACTTTTAAGCTTTGTTAAGCAGGATCTGGAAGAATATACTTAGTTAAGGTAAAACAAATTATTATGTTAAAAATTATAATAATAAAAAAGTAATTTTGTGTAAGGTTTATTTAGGAACTATTGATCTCCATGCTCTTATAACCACATGCTCTTCACATTTAATATTTAAAATCAGCTGTCAACATCATATGTGTAGTTCAGTGTCTGATTATCAATTCTGTATATCACTATCACAGATTGACAAAGTGTCTGGAAGCCCAAGGTGCATTTGGATGCTTGACAGGAAAACCAGAGGCTTGAGACAGGCATATATATCCCAGTGAAGTCAATGAGATCTCTTGTTTAAAGTTGAATTCCTTTGTTCACACAGTAATTGCCCCTATATGCCACTATTACCTAGTTAAGATATCACATGATTTGATAGTATTCCTAGAAACGGAACTGTATGAATGCTTAGGGACTGCTGAGCCAGTGTGGCAATCTGGTACTGTCACACATGTGGCTAAAACATAACTAACAAATATGAATAATTTGTGCATGAAAAAAGAAATTTCCAGGTTCTGGCAGTTCTCAGCAAAAGGCAAAGGTTTAGGTCACAGATGACACCCCCGAAACTCACCATATATATAAATAAAGAATCACAAGCAGAGACATTAGGACCAATGTCACAAGTGTCTGTTTTAGATGGTCTTATGTGAGGGCACTAAGACAGATCACAGATGTACCAATGAACATTCAGTATTTTGAAAAATAGAACGGTGTTTACAGAAAAGACTGATACATATAGGCTTTATAATACCCCAAATACCGTGCTAGTGCTCCCTGTTGTAGAGTAAAATATCTGCTTTCAGTCAGAAAGGGCTTCTGCACTTAGTTCTCATCCATCATTGGTGAATACACAAGGCTACAAGAGCACAAGTGTTCTCTGTTCTGCCAAGTGCCTGTGCAGATTTTGTGAATCTAGACCCCAAAGTTGAAACTGTTTGCTTTTGTTTGTTGAATTACAGTGATTTCTGGGACTTTATCCCCTTTTACTCAGAACCACAGTAGTATATTAGGGGAAAAAAAGAATTAAGATGTTACGACCTCTTGGCTGAAGATCAGCTTTTATAGTCAAATAAGGAAAAATGTATGTTTTCATTTGAAGAAAGAGTTTTTATTTAAAAAAAAAAACAATATTTTGTGGCCTGAGAAACATTCGAGAAATAAAGTGTCATTTGAATTTATTCTTGTACTCCCTGTATTGTGTTAAAATTATTTATTATCATTGAATATCTACGTACACTGCCACTGAGGGGGCAGGATCATGTTGCGTAAGTTACTGAACAACCACAGGTCTTGTCCTAAACCAAAGGAGAGAACAAAAAGATATGTGGAACAGTGTGCACCTCAATAAAGCAATGGTAGCTTAGCGTAGGTCAGCATGATGGATTTTGATTTTAGCTCATTGGCAGTCTAAGCAGGTTTAGAAAGAGGACATGCAATAAATATGCAGCTGTCCAAAAATCAGGGAGATCATTGCAGCAGATTTTGTTTGGAAATTCCACAGAGGGAATCAAGACAGGTAGCTATTCATCAGTCAAATGTGGATATTAACAGCTGGTAGTGTGGAAGAGGTGAAAACTCTTTCTACTTGCTGTTACAAACTTCGAGTTAAATCTACTTCCACGATCACCTCTGACTGTTGGTGATCCTGTTAGAACGGAATTTTATAACCTCCTCACACTTCTGCTTGCTGTACAATATTCTGTCCATCTGGTAGGACAGAAAATCCATTGTAATCCAAATAAAATAAGTAAGAAAGAAAGTCAGTAAGGCAACCCTCTTCCATAACAGTGCAGTTCCGGAAACTTCTTTTCTATGACGGAGCAAAATAACTTTGAGTTTGAATAAAACAAATAAGTGTTGTTACCATTACAGGAATGATTTTGTATGATTATTCTAACCTTTTGGCAAAGCTTAGCTATTGCCTCTGCTTGGTGGCTCATGTCTTCTTTGTCAGAGGACTATTCCAATCTTACGATGCAATTGATACCATGGACTTTTTTATTTCTGATTCGTCTGCTTAGGCAACTAACAGCACAGTGAATACCATTTCAATCATTGACAAAATCCCACAACATACACAAATGTACTCATCAATCCGTGTTGAATCAAACCAAACACATTTACTAGGTACTGAATTGATTGTGTTTCTAGAATACCACAATTCATGCATGATTAGCTAGTGAAGGTGAAAACAAATAATTTGTTATGAAAGTGARAGGAACTGATCCACAAGACCAATCACAGATGGCTAGATAGGAAAACTGTGTTATCCTTCCTTTTTAAAAACATAAGATACTATCCTAAGCAGCAATATAGAACAAAAACCTGGCTATTATTAGCAAAACACTCTCAAAGCTACAGAGAGAAGACTTAAAATGACTCATTGATAGGGCTGAGTGGTTAGCTGACCTTTTTTACTCTGAAATTTTTTGTGGTAAACCTTTATGCTAAAGTGCTGTTACAGCAAGCAGCAGACTGGAAAGTACAGTTTCACTCTTGACACTATGTTCTCTTGTTAAAGAGAATTTTCTAACAGGGCCATAGTCACAGGACATTGAAGTAGTTTAATTGTCCAGTACTAGTGAGATGCACTCTAGGCATGGGTGTGCCACACTCTTCCCCCATCTCTCCTAGGGTTCTTCCTCCTTTACTGCCTCATGCATTGAGACAAAGCAGCTCATTTTCAGAGTAGATATGAGCAAAGATTTTCTGCATCAGTGTCAGGAATTTGGAAGTGCAGATTTGGAACAAAATCCTCCCATAGTAAACCTAAGTAAGGAAATTAATTCAGTGAAACAGAGTTTTCCATGTATCATCCTAACTTCTTGTTCTCCTTTGAAAAATGGGTTTCACTTTAAAAGTTTTGGTTTGTACTGTAACTACTGCAGTGTGGTGAAACAATCCTAGTACACACAGTAACTTGGCAGAACCATGTTAGAGCATTTTGGAGGCTGCAATGTTTGTCACATTAGAGACTTTTAGCTCTGCCTGGGCAATATGGTCCTTTATAGGTAAGCTATATCCTGCAATTGGTGATTGCAAGGGTGGCGTCTAAATGTGGAACGGCTAACTCCTGTGTGGAGCCCAACAGTAAAGGTTTTGTAAACATTTTTCTTACAAAACCAAAAATCACTGAGAGAATAAAAATGATCCACAAGAGAATTCTCTGACTGCCTGTAAATACTGTGCAACATTTAACTCCCCCTGGACTCTCCTTTCTGCCAGAGGCCTGTTGTGAGGCTAAAGAACGCTATTTAAAATGGACACCCCACTATATGAAGCCAAGCTGATCACTGGGAGCATTTCGTACAGCAGTGATGCCTTGGAATGAATTATGTACTCCTCTCTCCTGCAACCTGCAGTCTTCACTCTAAGTTAATGAACACTGCTGGCTTTTACATTTTAGCTATTTTCGTTGTCTGCCTTGTAATGGGAAGTGGCAGGCCAGCTTAATAATATTATTTTTTTTATTAAGAAACACTGCTTTTGATGTTTTCTTAATTTTTTTTTTAACAAGTCTATATATAATATACCAAACAGTAGGCTGTTGAGTCTTGGGGGTTTAGACATCTGCAAAGTTTTACCTCATGACTTAGACTATGATTCAAGTCATCCAAATGTAGTTAAAGGTTAATGTAACTAGTTCTGTAATTCATCCTACACCTTTGTACAACACAACTGTCTTAAACACCTCTTATAATATTTCTAAAATCAGGTGAGATGGATTTAGCTGTATTCAACTCACTGTGAAGTCATTTAAAAATGTATTAAGAGGAAAAAAAACCTCAGAGATATTTCCTTTGTGTAGGAGACCAAGAGGTGAAATAATCACTTCTAGAAATTGTGCTTGAAACTTTTCCTCTTCCCATACACTAGTAAAGGGAAAACAAAAAACACACACAGAGGGTACTGTCTCTATTTTATAATGGTATTATATACCCTCAGTTTCTGAGAATTTATTCATTTGCATGAGTTTTAGGAATTGGAAGAGTGGCTATCTCAGGAGGTGTGGAGTTTTAATTTAAGTATAAAGCAAAAGATTAAGCTGTCCTTTAGGAGGGAAACTCCAGAATATATATGGGAATTGAACTGATAGGGTTGAAATTTGGCTGTTGATTTGACATCAGGCGGTGTAGCTATAATGTGTGGCCACTTACTTGAGGAAAGCTTCAGTTCTAGTTGCATGTGGCACTGCATGAAGCTACAACTGGAATATGAAAAAAATTGCTAATAACGCTGCCAGTGTCTCATCGATTATTTTTTGCTAAAAAAGCATTTGCCTTTTTCTGTCCTTGCATAGCCAAATAATGTACTTTCAAATCACAGAATCACAGAATGGTTGAGGTTGGAAGGGACCTCTGAAAGTCATTTGGTCCAACCCCCCTGCTCAAGCAGTGTCACCTGCAGCCAGTTGTCCAGGACCATGTCCAGATGGCTTTTGAATGTCTCCAGGGATGGAGACTCCGCAACCTCTCTGGGCTACCTGAAGTTTGGCTTTCCTAACTGTGTCTCTGCATGCTCAGACAGAGTCTCTGTATTCTTTGGAGGTTACTCGTCCACCTTCTGTATGCTTCCTTTTTGTGTTTGAGTTTTCCCAGGAGCTTCTTGTTCATCCATGCAGGCCTCCTGGCATTTTGCCTGACTTCCTGTTCACCAGGATGGACTGCTTTTGAGCTTGGAGGAGGTGATCCTTGAATACTCACCAGCTTTCTTGGGCCTTCTTCCCTCCAGGGCCGTATCACGTGGGACTTTACCAAGCAGATGTTTGAAGAGGCCAAAGTCTGGTCTCCTAAAGTCCAGTGTTGTGATCTTGATTTTAATCCTGCTTCCTCCTCTTAGGATCCTGAACTCCATCATCTCATGATCACTGTAGCCAAGGCTGCCTTTGACCTTCACAACCCCAGTGAGCCCCTCCTTGTTGGTGAGTATGAGGTTGAACAGAGCATGTCTCCTCACTGGCTCCTCTATCACTTGGTTCAGGAAGTTGTCATTGGTGCTCTCCAGGAACCTCCTGGATTGTTTGCTATGTTGTCCCTCCAGCAGATATCAGGGTGGTTGAAGTCCACCATGAGGACCAGAGCCTGTGAATGTGAGGCTGCTTCCAGCAGTCTCTACAAGGCCTGATCCCCTTGTTCTTCCTTGTCCAGTGGCCTATAGCAGACATCCACGACCATGTAACCCACATTGGTCTGCTCTTTAATCCTTACCTATAATCTCTCAGCTGGTTTATCATCCATCCCTAGGCAGATCTCCATGCATTCCAACTGTTCTCCCACATAAAGGGCAATCCAACCTCTTAGTTTTCCTGGTCTGGTCTTCCTAAGCAACCTGTATCCCTCCATGGCAGTGCTCCAGTTATCAATATGTTTTACCTTAAAAAAGTCTGGCCAGTCATTTTATGGTGGCCTGGTGTGGGGCTAGCAGACATATATTTCCTTTAAGAAGTTATTACCAGCAGAAAAAAATTGTGCCTAGGCATGGGAGTCATGCCAAACAGCAACAGAGTCTAATTATGTATGCAGAAGGCAAGCTGTCTCTGAAGAGTATTGTGAGCTTATTCCTAATCATATAGAGTCCTAAGTATTCCCTGCTCATGTGTTTCTTTTCTCAATTTCCTTTTCCAATCAACATGTAGCTTCCCTAATCAGCTTTAGTTTATTTATTATACTAGATAATAGAAGAAAACGACTGTGCTCTCAAATTTGATTTAAAAAATATTTCTATGTCTGCCCAGTAGTCAGCATTCATGAGTAAAGAACATAGACAAATAATACTGATTCATCTCCAAAACATCGATATGCAATAAAAACCTATTTCAAGTTTGAGAAACACAGACATTTTGCATTTAGACACATCATGGCTTTGGGAAAGCATAGGTAGAGAAGGTAAAGAATTATTCCTTCAACAATTCTTATTAAAATAGTTTTAGCTGTTAATCATACACTCAGAAAAGTCCAGAACTCAAAACTTTTCAGTTTTGAAATTGTGTCCTGTCCCTGACTTCTACAGAATATTCAATTCAGATCATAAGTAATATTCCTTTTTTTGTAAAAGGTTATGTCTGTAAAGAGTAAAATTGACCAGAGGAACCTTTTTAGAATCCAAAGAATCAAAATCTCTTGCTTCAAGATGTTGACTTCTGTCAGAACTTCAGGAGGGAAAAAGACTCCTGATTGTGCTAAGAAGTTTTATCTCACATTATTTTTGTTTTAATTTTTTACAAATATGATAGAAAATGTTTAAAATGAAAATTTCAAACAAATTTTATCTCTGCAGGGTGTCATTTCCCCCATATATCTCAAAGGAAAATTTAGGTATACAATGTCAAAAAAAATWTTCCTTTTACAAAGATGTTCATAGAACTGACTAGGTAAAATGTTAGGATATCATAAATGGTAAGGGAATTGTTCTGTGCAAATGTTACTATGGAATGGTAATTAATATTTTCCATATCAAATTCAGGTTCAAACTGAGAAAACGTATGTACTCCTGTATCATGAACTATTTAGGAATTGCTGTGTTATTCTCACTTTGGTTTAAAAACAGAAAGGAAAAGGAAAAAAAACCCCAGCGCTAATGCACACTAAATGACAAGTCTGTYTGAAACCAACACATGATACTGAGTTGTTATATGTCATATCCTGTGATACTGTTGTCTGAAGATCTTGCATTGCAGTTACGATATGATCACTGGCATATGCCTGTGTCATAGGTGACAATCAACCAGTGTAGTCAATATAAGTCATATATTCTTCTGCTACATGTATATAAAACTGTAAGACCATTTATATTTGCTTACATATTCAAAAACCATATGTAATGTTTAATTCTTTTTTTCGATATTCTTTTTCTTGCCTTTCTTTTTTTAAGTTGTTAAAATTGTCTATTAATTCTGTAGGAAACTATTTATACTTCACTTTATGTGTTATCAATATTCTTTAACATCGCTGCCCTAATTCTGAAAACATTGAAGACATGAATGCATATTTTGCACTTGGCTTTTAGTAGACTATTTGAGAATTGAGGTTGTTACCATGTTGAGTTTGGAACCATAAAATGGAGATTTATGGAGATTTTGAAACTGAACAAAGGTGGCTTTTGCCACTGAATCACTGATGTTGCAAAATAGAGCAGTCTGTATTTCAGGCTTTTGAAGAAAAGTGAAAAAAGAAGAAAGAGCAGCATCTGTACCATGTTATTAAAATCTGAACTGGAATACATGATACCTGCTAACCAGGCTCTGACAGTCTCCTCCAGTAACAGCGCAAAGCTTCTCCTTCTTTTTTTATGTGATTCAAACTTTTTTTTTTTAATCCAGTTAATGAAACACAGTAGTAGTTCTGGACGTCTCAAGAGGAGATACGTGTATGTGAATTTATGATCTGATGAATGTTAGAGCTTTCTGAAAGCAAATTATCACTGCAAATGATAGTGCATACAATAATATAGACTAGGTGTTCAGGACTTTGACAAAGTACCATATGTGCCTTAATATTTATATGTACACAGGAGGGAGCAGGATTTAGGTTGCAGTGGCAGGTGCTGAGGTGTTTCAAGAGTCTCAAAACAGCTGGGAGATGTTCTGAACCATATGTGCAGAAAAAGCACTTGCAGTGGTATAGTGATGAAAGTGAAGGAATACAGCTGCAGGGAGGGGGAAAAGTAGATGCTGTTTTGTGCTTGCCCTTAAATATTTAAAAAATCTTCCTGAAAGGGTTAAGATCATGGGTAACCTTTGTTTGAAAAATAAACAAATTAAAAGTTTGCTGAACTGGCTAAATAAACAATTTGACATAATTCAGTCACAAAACAGTACTAACGCTGCAAATTTCTTCATCCAAAGATTTTGCCTCCACTTGTATTTGTTCATACATGCTGATTACAGATCAATGCAGCAAATGTTGGTACAATAGGATCATAAAGTGATCATAAAGACCTGAAATAAAGCAACTATGTTTCAGCACAGTCATCAGAGTATTGAATGAGACATGAGGACTTAAACTGAAAATTTTTGGAATAAAGAAATAAGACAAAAATGATCCAACACAGGGAGCATCCAGTAGTTTTTAGATGGCAGCACCCAGTGTTAAGATTCAGGTAACAAACATCTATCCATATCAGCTGCCACAGGGTGTTTCACAACAGGCAACAGAAACATTTTCCTTGCTCCAGTGATGCAGAACTATCTGCCTTGACTCTGTTTGAAAGTGACACAATTCACAAGCTACGTAAGGTAGGAGAAAACGCATCCTAGATGAAACTTGGACAATAGGGGGTGCGTATTCAGTTACCAAAGATGGAGGCATTTGTCAACCCTCATAAATAGTCATCAGTGGCAGCACAGATTCTCCATTATTATCTGAAGATCACATTACAGAAGTAAGCATTTCTACCACTTGCCTCTCAGGTTTATTTCTCATGTTATGATTGTTTGAGCCAGATTTATGCTACTTTATGTCGTGGCTTTTAGAATTTTTTGTTGTTCTTCTTTTCTTGGGGAGGGGGAGTAATTTTCTTAGACTGCAGAAGTATACTCTTCATGTTGTTGTACCTTAGAATCACTTAGGAGCTGACACAGGTGTGGTACATAATAGTCACTTACTATTGAGAGGGTAGAAGAGGATATTTTACTGCGAGCGTTGATATACTTCTGTGGTATTTACAGTGACTGCCTCGTGGTCTCCAGATGGAATTTAAGATGTTTGTTATGACCCATAAAGTCCTAAATGGCCTATCAGGAATTAAATCTCTCCTCATGCTGTTCTGCCACAGCTGCTACCAACTGATATATAAGAGACATGGTGGCTGGCAGGACATTACCCATGAAAGCTTTTTCTCTCATCCTGAGTTCAAAGTAGTTTGAAATTGGCAGATTTCTGGGAAGTCTGCAACAGATGTGTGATATGTTTTGTTTGGAGAGGAGGAGGCAGAGGCAAGAGGAAGCAGGCTTCTGCCTGAAATTTGTGGAAGACACTTGAGACCTTAAGTGTAGTCATTGTCTGATTAATTATTTTAGACTGCCAAGTAACAATAAATAACATAATCATATCTCAACAGTAGAACCTTCCTAGTTGGTAACTGGCAAAGCATCAAATACTTTACTGTTCTTCCACTATATAGTCATATTTCTAGCCTTGCCTTAGAATAATGATTAGCAAAACATGGTAGCAAACAATGTACCAGGTCTACAGAGCATTAATAAAATAGTTTTTCTAATTCCCTGTAAAGAATAATCTAAATTACATTTGTCAAAACTACTAGTGTTTTCATGCAGTGTTCTTGATCTTTTCTTATTTGCTTATGTACTGGTCTATAGAGATAGGACAACTTACAAAGTCAGTACTTGTCAATATTAGGGAATAATGATTATTCCACTGTGCAGTTCACAGCTGTCAGAAGTGCACCTACCTGAAGTCAGATTTTCTCACCTATAAGAATACAGTTACCTAGAAGATTTTAACTGATGAAACCATATCTGGTTTAAGCCACTGTCCTGGTTTTCGCTGGGACAGAGTTAAATATCTTCCTAGTGCTGTGTTTTGGATTTACTATGAGAAGAAACACACTGATGTTTTTAGTTTACTGGTCAAGGATTTTTCAGCTTCACGTGCTTTGCCAGGTGCACAAGGAGCCGGGAGGGAGCATAGCCAAGACAGCTGACCCAACTGACCAATGGGGTATTCCATACCATATGACATCATGCTCAGTATATAAATAGGGGGCATGGTCCAGGAAGTAGCGATCGCAGCTCTGTTATCTGTCAGCAGGTGGTGAGCAATTGCATTGTTCATCACTCATTTTGTATATTCTACCATTATTATTATTATTATTATTATTATTATTATTATTATTATCATCATCATCATCATCATTATCCTTTCCTTTTCTGTTCTATTAAACTCTCTTTATCTCTTTAGGGTTTTTTTCCCGATTCTCTCCCCCATCCCACTGGCTGGGGGGGAGTGACCAAGTGGCTGTGTGGTGTTTGACTGCCTGACAGGTTAAACCACAACAGCCACTAAGGACACATTTGTGGTTGGTATCTGATTTTGTAATGCATATATTTTATTCCATTTGAATAGTTGGGGAAAACATACAGTTTCCCTATCCATGCCCAAACAAATCCATGATAAAATCCACTCATGCAATTCAAGCTGAGGACGAAATGAGCTGGGTTGCCTGGCAGTGTCAGGGAAACAGAAGCTGTCAGACATATTTCCATATTATACAGAATGTATGAGCGAAGCAGGTTTTGCATTTTTGCCTCAGGAATAGAAGACATCTTATTTCACAGTCTAATTAATTTTAAAAAAATGTGGTTCACCAGAGTAGAATGCCAACAGGCAATGGAAGCATTCAGTAAGTCTAAGGCATTCAGTAAGCCTGAAGCACTATACAGATATATATATTCAAATATTATATGAAAAACAGAAATAAAGATTACCTAGCAATTTCCCCCCTCTCTCAGGACAATAGATATCCCAAAAATGAGCTGGATATAGATACTTCCTGTATCTGTCTTAGCTGGTAAAATGGGGTTTCTTTTGGACAAGAACAAGGAAGAAAGCCCTAGAATCAGATTTCATAGAAGTAATACATGTAGTTTTATAGTCCAGCAGTGGATCAATCTAAACAGAAATAACATTTAGGGTTTCATGTAGGTCATACTCTATCTGTAGCTAAGTATGTTATGGTTAGTCTCTGGATAGGCTTAGTGAAAGGAGAAACCCTCAAGAAGAAGTTAGTGGATTGCAATTTTGGCAAATATCAAATTCACCATCTTCTGAAATGGATGAATTCTGATATGTTAATAAAAATTTAGGATAGCATGTTTTAAAAAAATCTGGTTGAATTGTATCACCTTTTCATGGATTAAGTTAAATATGATTTAAGTTTTCCTTGGAAACTTGCCATTTTTGCATTATTTGTTAAGTAAATGAACATGCTAAAAACATGAAAAAACATTGGGATATTTTTATTTTGATAAATGCTGTGTCACTATTTAATCACCAGTGATGTTGTATGCGTTCAAGACTAGTTTGCTTTCAAAAGCTGAAAAGTTCAAAGTTAAGATGAAGAAGTGATTTTAAGATTGTTTTGCAATAAAAATGACACAATATTGCTTAAGGGCATTGTATTCAAGGGTAGCCTAGTGCAGTAAAACAAAGGTATTATCCTGGAACCTTATTGTTTACCTATTCTGAGATTACCTTATGTCTCTCAGTGGGTATATCTAAACACAACATTTATAACTTCTCAACTTTTTGGCGTATTTTGGCAACTTTCTGCTTAGAACTGTAATATGTGAATTTTGATGGCCACACATAAGCCAAGTGAAAGAACATACTTCAAAGCCTCATAGAACAAAGCTAACACCCTCTTTTTTAGGTGTGCAAGAATTCAGACAGTCTTCAGGAGAAATGCAGAGGCTAACAGAGAATAACAGGATATTGTTAATTATTGCCAGCATAAAAGGTGTCTTTGTAGTGCAGGACCTCTTATAAACATAGCCCTTTATGTCTTGCTCGCATTACAGCATATGCACTTTACATTTGCGGACTGCTGACATTGAATAAGCTGTTGTTACTCCTATAACAGAGCAGAAGGTGCTCCCCATTTTGTCTCGCGTAGGGTATTAAATGCAGTCCAGTTAGGTTACGGTTTCATCGCTAGGTGGGGGTATTGCTCACACAAGCCTGAGTTTTTCAGGCTACCAGACGTGTTTTTCGGTAGGATACCGCGACGTGCTAATTATTACATGGCAGGGGGCCAAGTCCCAAACAGCTAACTGCCTTTAAGTCTAATGTAATTAGACCGATGTAAATAGTTTAGGACTGACCCTTTTGTTAACCGTGTGCATATTATTGGAACGAAAAGTGTATTAGTTTAAAAAGCACTTTATCTAGTAATGGTCCAGCTCCTATTATATTCTATTTCTGTATCTGCCTTGGCCTGATTTCCACACACACACACACACCACCCTCCCAAGGTACTATAATCAGCTATTGTGAAATACCTGCAACTTTATGGTAGGCGGCATCTTACAGAGCTGAGATTTGTTTCATCCTCACAACTGTAAATCTTCTCTCACAATAAGGAGCTTTCTTTGCAATCTACAACCACTCCCATGTTATTGTCCTTGAAATTGGTTTCACTCACTGCTTTATCTGCACAACGCTTAGCTAACAGAATCAAATTAAACAAAATACGATATTGCTTGGGTGATACCAGAATTTTTCAGAAAATTACCCATTTCCTCTTGAAAACTTCTACTAGTTTTTCCTCAAGCTCATTCTCTATCATGCACAATGCAGCATATATGCAGCTGTAACACACTCATAAATGTTCAAATCCTTCATCTATGCTTAACTCACCATGGATGTGATCATTTTTCATCTACAGAATCTGGAATACAGAATCTACATAGCTCAAGCTGTACTACTTTAGTCCCTTGGCTCTGCAGATCTCTAGCTCTGTCTTCAGTCTGTTGGCCAGAGCAGTAGCTAAAGTACATTTTTATAGCTTAATATTTGACTCAAGGTTAGAAAACAGCCCCTGTCATCCCTTGCTGAAGATGAGAATKATAAGCAAAATTGTTCTTGTAAGGTAAATGGTGACATTTGAAAGTATAATAATTCATGAATAACACTAGCCAAATACACTCTGCAATATAAGAAGCTGGGAAACAGTAATGATTGAAAGAAAAGGGGAATTCATATACTAGTACAATCTAACATTTATTTATTCCCAGTATTCTGAATATGTGTTGGGCCATTTTCAGAACTTGTTTGTAGAAGTGATTTTAGTTTTCAAAACAAGGAAACTAGTGAATAGATCTTTTTCTATTACTACAGAAAAACTGGGGAGGATTTTTGAGAAAGCTCTGCATCACTTTAAATTTGGTGAATGTTACCTGATCTATATTTGTGTCCACTTTCTTAAGGTTGTTTGCTATATTCTGTTCACAAGTTTTGGATCTCACTTTTCAGTTTAGGAGGGCAATAATCTTAGATATTACTAGTGATGTTCACAAGCCCACTTAAGTCCGGTTCCAGAGAAACTGGAGTAAAAGACGAATACAACATAAAAGTAAAGCTATAGATTTTGAACTTTTAATTTACAAATGGCATTTGAAGAATAAGCTAGAATAGCTTTTGATATATGTGCTATGTCTCTGCAAAGACACATTGAACTTTTTCCTCTATTGAAAAACATTGCTGTGTTATAAACCAGATGCCACTTCCATGTCTCTTTGCACCAAATTCTCTTTAAAGTGGCAGGAATGATAAGTTACTTAAATAATAATAATCATTACTGCCCTACAATTCTCCTGTTTCTTTCTATTACAGTTAACTTCAAAACATTCAAAAGACTTCTGAATCATTCTTAGGAAATCTAGGGTGAACTGTACACCTGAAAATGTTTTTTAACCAAATGATGGTATGAAGAAAGTGCTTTGTCCTCCTTACTGACCTTTCATTTCATTCCGTCTTTACATATTTTGATAAAAACTTGTTCATAGTTTATGGCTGCGTCAGGGCCAGTTAGCTGTCTTTCTGAGAACAGCAATCTGTTGCCTTGCATAGACTCAGAAGAGGTGACCTGGTGACCACGGTAGCTCAAGAGTTGCAGTACCAAGCACCTTATTTTCCATTTTACAGCTTACCCTCCCCGGGAAAGTTATTGATACCATCTGTTGCAGGTGAATTATTAAGAGAAGTCATCGTTATGGGGGTTAACTAAAAGTTTTATAAATGATTAAATAATGATCATATGACAATTATTTGATGATTTAATGATAATTAAATGATAATTGAATCATGATTAAGCAATAATTCAATGGTAAATAAACAGTGATTTAACAATAGTTAAGCGATAAACAGGCAGTGGTCAAACACTCTACTGCTTACTATGCTTCTAATAATTAAGCTATAGCTGGATATATAAATGTCATTACCATACTTATAGGACTAATGTAAAACGTTGCTTACCTCACAATAGGTATCAGATGCCGGGAAAGGGGTCTCTCAGCCTCAGGGAGCAGCCCTGGGAGGCATCCCTGCTGAGGAGGTAGATGACCACCGTGCAGCCTGCTGCTCCTCAGGAGAGCTCAATGGGCTCAGAGGGGACTGCAAATATTTATAACATAAAGTGATTGACTCATAGTCAACACCCCCTTTTGTGTATGTGCAAGTGTGCAGCTGTAGTTTTGTGCAGTTTTAGTTTTGTCTAGTTAGATTTCAGGCTGGTACTCTTAGCTCCTGATAAGACGCGGCCTAGATTCCTTAGCTTCTGGGAAGATACGGCCTAGCGCAGTTCTCACGGTTTGCACAGCAGGGCTGATTTCAGCCAGGTCTCCTTGTCAGTGATGCCTGAACCAAAGTACTGTTCACTCATTCAGGCTGAGGGCATCCATCACACCACCTGAAGAGAGTAGTCTTCTACCTACAAAGCAACTATTTCCTAATCTTCTCAGAAAGAAATACCCTCGGATTTGGTTATGTAGGAAACAGTGGCTGCACTTCCACACCAAGATGTGTCCTAATTTGAATTTGCATTTGTGTAAATTTATTAAAAACACTTCATCTGTGCAAGCAAAATGGTGCAAATTTTCCTAGCAGTTAATGGGACTGGATTATGATTTGTCTGTACCTTCTGTGAAGAGGAAGGCAGTCAGTTTTCTTTCTTTGCACAAATTCCTTTGAGGCAGTCACAATTACAGTTCATCTCGCTGCAGCATTTATGGAGTGGTGGGAGCTGGCCATATGAAACTGTGGTTGAAGTGGACTATGAATATGCATTAGCAGGCTCTGTAGGGAATTGATGTTTCTGAGACAGATCCAAGTTTATAGCATTTCATTGCCCTGGCATAATACTAGTTCTTAAAAGCATCAACTAGCACTTCTGTAATCTCGGAATTAAAATTTATTTTCATATGACAGTGCTAAAGTATTGTTAAATAAGATAAACTATTCTAATCTAATTTTCTAATGCTGAGACATACATGTGAGCAAATGTCCTAATATCCTCTTTCTTCTTCTAGAATTTGTGATCTGAGGCTTCTTCTGCTTCTTTCTGTTACAGACAGAATGTAATATGCATATAAGATGATATGTACAATAGGTACACAGCACAGACTTAACCTCTTCTTAAACCAATCCACACAGTTTGTTAGACACCGCACCAGCTGATCACTAGAATTTTTTTTTTAAATTACTGGTCATATATCATTACAATTTCACAAACGGTGGGGATTACTGTTACTGGATGTTGATGTGAAAAAGAACAGGTGGAATTCTGAACAAAATGGCAGTAGAAAGTACAAATAAAAATTACTGTTCAATGGGTAGGTAGATTGTATCCCTCTGCATCCATTCAGACTTTCTTCTAGGCGTAAACCTTGTTTCAAGGTTTTGTATATTTGTCTTTTGAAATTAACTGGATTTAGGAACCATGCAGCATACATTCACAGGTAGCAAGGAACAAAGTAGGTGGGATTTTCTTTTAGAAACCAAGGAATATAGACAGTATTCCTTGGAAAATCTGCCCTGTACACACTGCATACAGCAAAGCCTATGTTTACCATACAGCAATATAGAGACTTCTCAGAAGATCCATTTTTCACTAACTCCTTCTTCTGAAAGTGTGAAAGGGTGGACTTTAGCAGAAATACTTCTTAGCTCCTTGACAGAAGTGAAGGGGGTTTATTAGTGGGGGTTTTCCTGCAGTCAGTACACAGTTCACCTATAGTGAGTATTGATCTGCAAGTTATCTTCCCTTGGCATTAAATGCTGCATCTAATAATATTTTAATGAAGTTTATTCTTTTCTGAATGTGTTTTTTTAATGTTTGCTGAAGCACCAAATACCAGTTCACAGAATATTGTGACTAATATATGGTATGTTGAATGGTTTGTTTATATTATCAGGTTAAATCCCTGTTGATCTGGTATGAAATATCTTTTTAAAAATGTCTTTATTATGCAAGCAGTATTATAGTTAACATTACCATCTATTCATGAAAATACATCTATTAAACTTGTAAATAGGTCATCTGGCATTCTTATGGTGCTCCACAGTTGAAAGGGAGACAAGCTTGGTTTCTATAGAGCTGTGTTATCTGCAGTTTATATGATGACTGCCCAGCAAAATCAAATGCTCTAAAAATGCTCCCTCTCAGGTAGACATTGACAGTTAAATAAAAATAATAATAATAAAAAATCTGTATATCACTTGCTTGTGTTTTTAAAAGAACAATAACAAAACCCCCATAAGAACCTTGGAAAGACAAAACTGTAAGAATGGAACAGAGGTATTGCAAATGTTCTGACTACAGAGAATAGTGAAAACCAGATAATGATGAATTGATATGTTTCTCCATATTGGTCCAGGACTGTCGATTTTATGCTGTTCATGGAGAACACTTGTTAAGTGGACATCATTTTTGAAAGTTAAAGCTCATAAGTCCTACTGTTGCACATACCAAATGAGGCAATTCTCTACTGCAAATTTTTTGTTGCTCTTGAGGAATGTAAAGCACCTGGGTATGAAAAAAAAAAGCTTTTCTTTGTTTCTCATTCAGTCACATGAGAGATCGTGCTGGTTTTGGCTGGGATAGAGTGAATTTTCTTCACAGAAGCTAGTATGGGGCTATGTTTTGGATTTGTGGTGAAAACAGTGTTGATAACACAAGGATGTTTTTGTTATTGCTGAACAGTGCTCACACAGAGTCAAGGCTTTTTCTGCTTCTCACACCACCCCACCAGCAAGTAGGCTGGGGGTGCACAAGAAGCTGGGAGGGGACACAGCTGGGACAGATGTCATGCTCAGCATACAAATCTGGGGGAAGAAGAAGGAAGGGGGGTGACGTTTGGGGTGATGGCGTTTGTCTTCCCAAGTAACTGTTACACATGATGGAGCCCTGCTTTCCTGCTTTCCTGGAGAGGGCTGAACACCTGCCTGCCGATGGGAAAGAGTGAAGGACGTCCTTGTTTTGTTTTGCTTGCATGCGCGGCTTTTGCTTTATCTATTAAACTGTCTTTATCTCAACCCACGAGCTTTCTCACTTTTACCCTTCCGATTCTCTCCCCCATCCCACTGGGGGGGAGTGAGCGAGTGTCTGTGTGGGGATTAGTTGCCAGCTGGGGTTAAACCACAACAGAGATGGAGAAAACAACTGCAAGATATGCTTGCAAAAGCATAAATGAGAACTTTATATAAATCTAGGTTTGTACATGGTGGGACTGGACTCTGAGTTTGCTCAAAGCATATGCTATGAGAAGTCTATCTGGCACTCCAGACAATCAAGCTCACTTTTTTCTTGGGCATAACCTCAACAGTGCATACTGGTAATTTCTTAAGACTGAATTCTGAGTTTTCTGACAGCTTAGTTTTTCTATCTCTTTTTAGTGAACAGACTTAAATGCAATTTCAGCTTTCATCTTAACAGCTAAATTTCCTCTGAGAGCCTTTCATTGAAATCCTAGATTCAGTCCACAAGCAGAATAGTGTTCTGTCTATATCTTTAAGTGAGAAAATAGCAATTGCTCTAATTTATGGAACAGCAAAGGACAATTTTAATTTGTTTGCCTTCCACTTTTTTTGAGGACGGCTCAAAATGGACAGCTCGTTCTCTATTATCAGAATTTCAGTCAAGTTACAGTTTGACCAAATTGGGCCACATAAAAAATTGGATTGAGAAGAATATTGTTTCAAGAACTTGAGGATAGATTGAAACACAAAGAATTTCTCTTAAATACTGTACCAGATACTGCTGGATACCTCCACAGTGTAATTCTTTTCAGTTCACTTATTTGAATACAATTCAAATAAAACTGCATTGCTACTGGACATAGGAAGCAAAATTATATAGAAAACACTGAGTAATAGTGCCTAATATTAAGCCATAATTTAAGTTACCCATAGTATTAAGGTATTATGAAGCAAGTTTTCAGAACCTGTAATGTGAATGATGGGATTATAATATTCATATAATACATCTATTTTCACAGGAAAAATATAGAGCTGACTGAAACATTTTGATGGAATAATATTATTAGAGAAAAACATAGTTTGACCTAAATACAAATATTTTCTGGGATCCATTCAATTTCAACCATTCTTGAAAGTAACTAATTCAGTATCTGTGCTTTGTGGAGATACTAATGGTTTATCTAACTGAAATCAAAACAACATTCTCGATCAGTGCTTTTGTGTGTCCATTATTTCCATTCCATAGACAACAAACTATTGCTGTAATTTGGAAGAAGAGATGTAATTTCATGGTTTAAAGACAAAGAGAATAAATGATTAAAGATGGAGCTCTCTAAGAAACAGGAATTTTGCTTTTATCTGCAGATCAAGTCAGAGAAGCTACAAATAGGAAGCCGAATTGAGGTCAAAGCAGAAGTCTTTCAGAGTCTTATGGAGACTTTCAGAGTTATAGGACAAACAGAAGTATTGCACTTTTGCAACTAATATTTCCAAAGAATAAATGGAAAATTAACTTATGTTAGGTATTGTCTACATCGTGATCTTGTAAGACTCTGTATTTTACTGAGCTGACAACCATTATAAAAGGTGAAGACATGCAACTGTATGTGGTCATACATTTGTCTCTTCAAGTACATGAAGAATGTCCATGATGAACTTTAATTTAAAGTTTGGATTTATAGGTGTGCTGAGGGGACTGTAGAAATAAAAGTATTTTCAATCCTTCTGGTAAGTTTCAAGCAGCAATTTGGACATTCTGCGTTATTATAGCCTTCAGCTATTTTTTTCTAACAAATTATTAGGTAGTTTGTTTCATGCAAAAGCTTTGAAGTCTGAAGTTATCATCATACAAGAAGCTATATTAGCTAAATAAGTCAACTATCAACTGTTTTCTTCCAAATAAGTCCAAAGTCTCGGTGAAAAGTGTATTTTTAATTAGGCTAGAGAAGCCAATAAACATTTTGCAAATATTTGGCTTATTTCTCTTTATGTCTCTTACCTTTATAAGTGGTTGTCTTTAGAGAGACTTTTTATTTACCATGCCTTACTTGCCTTTCATATATGAGCTGGTACCATAGTATTTCCCTGGATTTGACTACTGCGGTGAAATCTGTTAAATATTGATCCTTTCACTGCTATGCCAGCAAGAAGTGAGGGGGAGAAACATCAAGTATGTAGAATTAAGCTATGGCTCTGTATTTCTTTAATATATGCTTCTCATTGTGCAATTGAGGCAAATCCAGAAATAAGCTAAGTTTTCAGGGTTAGCAGGAACACACATGCTTTCCAAAGACAGATATTGTGGTCTTACCTGAAAACATACTATAAATCAATCATTTTCATACAGGATGCAGTGTTGTAATGTGCTATGTTATCTAGCATACCTTACAGCTTTTTCTATGCTTTCAAGCTAACTCTGTTGATAAGTAATGGAAGATGGACTGAAAAAACCTATAAAGGCAATCTTTATATATTTGTGTAAAAAAAAATCAGGTAGTTGATCGATAGACCAAACTGGCAGCATATTGGGAATTCAGCACATTGGCATGAAAAGTGTAAAATTCTCTGTGTAAAGTACAAATGAGTTGCTTTATTTTGTTAATGCCATTTCTTTATTGCATGTACAAAATTCACTGTAATAATGCAATTTTCTAATAATATGAAGCCATATAAACTTGGAAGTCATTATGCAGTCACGAGCTGGCCAAAAATTCCTTTGAGTGTAATTAGAGTTAATCCACCCGGAGAAGGAAGTGTAGTTGTAAACACCTTGTATGTCTGCATTTCTTGATTTTAGCTATTTGGTACTGTGTGAAAACTGCTTAGCAACTTCAGTATTTTGATTTAACAACAGAGGTCATGTGGAGGAAATGGCATCTCAATGTGCAATTTTGACCCCAGCATTACTGAAAAGCAATAGGAAGCATTACTAAGCTGCATAAAGTGTTCATTATAAGAGGAAACATAAATTTGATGAATGAAGGTTTCATACATATTTGCACAGGAATTAATAGTGACAAGGGGTGGATATGGATTTGTTACATCAAAGAAAGGTAAAAAATTTTGGTAAATTGTGCAATGCTAATGGACAATTCTCAATGTAAACCTGAAATACCTATGATTGGAGGGCAGGGGGAGTGCAAGAAATAAAGTCTTCTTTGACTAACGTAACAGGAAGATTAGATTTCTAACAAAAATCCCTTTTTTTGTTAATAATAGTCCAAGGATAGAAACAAAAATAATAAAAATTAATGTAAAATACTGAATTGGAGAAGGATTCAAAATCTGTTGGTTGTTGATCAAAATCACGTAAAAATTGAGGGGGGAAATGATTGAGCTGTTAGCTGGTTTGACAATCTATTTCCACATTCCTGCATTCAGTTTTGTTGTTCCACGAACACTTCATCTGTCTGTTTTCTGTCAGGATCAGGTTAAGTAAATTTGAAATATTTTTATATTGGTACACCAAATTAATCAGGCTGCTTATGTAGAGGTAAATAGATAAATACAAAAATGATTTTTTTAAAATAAATATGGATAAAATAAATCTGGTTCATCTTTCATAACTAAGTAAGCATTTATACAAAGCTTATAGATCCTCACATCTGTTTAAAGAGATAGAATACCAATTACCAAAACTACCAAGTAGCCTGACAAACACAGGCATGATTGTGTCTGCAGTAGCATCTTTACTGCACCGTCTGTCACTGATGCAAACAGGGAATCTTGAGTCTGTTGACAATCAGATAAGATGGAGACTTAGAGACCAATTAATACCTACTAATTTTGCTGGTAAGTCTCCAGTCAATAGTACTATAAATAATATAGTAAAGCAGCAGCTTATGTATGCAGAAATCAAGAAGTGTAATTAACTTTTTCTTATTAAAGTAGAACAGGTTATCTGCATCATGGACTGGAACAACACGAGGTGCAATAGGGTACAGAAGCCTGTCCTCTGAGGAGAGATTCAGTATGCCTTTTCTTAATTTAGATGTTCATTTTTGAGCAGGATATAACTATGTAGGTTAACACAGTAATCTCTTAGTGGCTGTATAAATCACTTTCATCAGCTTTGTATCAGCCTAACTACTACTTTAATTTTATTATAACAATATAATCTTTTTCTTCAATACTAGACGTAAAGCAGCACTAGCTAATAACATAAACATTCTATCTTAACCAAAAATACCTTGTCTTTATTACTTTTTCAGCAATAAATGAGAACATCATAATGTTCTGTGTAGGAAAGTAGCTTCTGTATTTCACTTTGCAAAAAAATAACATCTATCAAGCTGATTTCCAAGGCTTATTTTTTTGTGTTTCAAAGGAGCTAAAACACTTTAGTAGGGTCAACATCAAATCACAAGATGAAGACGGAACAAAACCTCCATGGGGTGGGGGAAGGAGGAATTATTCATATTCTTTATTTATTTTAAAAAAGTCTTAGTGCTCCAGTGATTCAGAAATCCTTTTGTCACTATCTGTAAAACCAGAAACCATCAGTAGGAAGAAAGGGGCTCAGTGATGTAAAATACATGTTAGAGCTGTTTATGGAAACTCTTCCCCAGGTAGTATATATACAGTGTCTGGAATTAAGGGCCTAATAAGGAAGAAATTTACTTATAAAATTAATTAAAGAAAATAATTGCCTTAGAGGGAACATCTCCAAATAAACCAAGTACAAGGAAATGACCTTAATATCACAGGTGTCATCTGCTACCATGGGAATTGCTTTCGGAGGGTGATCTGAAAGACTGAAGAGTTACTTGCCTTCAAATGAGACAAAATGGAAGAAGGGAGACTAGTTTCATCTCCTTCACAGCAGATGAGAAAAGGCATTTAAGCAAATGGAAGACGAAGGCTACCGTGAATGAAATCACCCATGAATAGTTTCATAAATATGAGATGATTACTTCTACCAGCAGCTAGAAATGAAGTCCAGAGAAAGAATTTTCTGCTATGTTATTCAGAGGATCTCATTTTATTTTTAAAAAGTTACAGCTTTTTCTGAGTGGGTGTAGACAGATCACTTTGTGTAAATTCCACAAGGGGAATTTGTTCAATTTGTTATGCTCATTTTTAATATTGTTCAGAGCCCAAAGACTAGTTTTTATTCATACATGGTGATTAGCCAAATGAGGAGAGATTTGAGAAAGACCCACTCAAAAATACATGATAACTGAGTAATTAAGGCATTCCTTGGGAGTTGGGACATTTTCATTCGGGTTACTTGAGGAATAACTGGAATTTATACCACAGTTGTCCTTCAATCCTGGATGAAAGACAGGTAATGGCATCACTGTCACCCTGCCTGACTGTGGGCTGTGCAGATGTGAGCTGTCCAGATCTTTCAGACATATTTTAGGGGATCTGAGATTATTAGATTGGCTTTGCAGGAGTCTGGGAAAATAACACATTTTGATTTCTGGTAGGTCTTAGGCACAGGACTCCCCAGCACTGTCAGAAAGTAGGCTGATATGGTGGCAGAATGGAAACATTTAGGTGAACGTTAGTGAGTGAAAAGACAGGTGTGTGAGAAAGCTCTGGCTTTCAAAGAGAAGAGTAGCTGTACCTCAGTTTTGATGACATGGATTTGAAATATAGGCCCTCAACTCTATTTGTGGATCTAGCCCTATTTTGTTTCTCTATCCATATCTGTAAATATCAGTATGTCATATCACATGATATGACATCCCTATGAAGAGGATAAATGAATTAATACTTGGAATAATTTAGTAGGTCATGTGCCCAAGAGCACATGTAGAAAGGCTTATAAATAGATTAAACATCGGCACATAAGCAGTTAGCGTATTTGTTGTGCTGACGATTGCATTTGCATTGGGTTGCAAAGTGGTCCATCTGCTTCCTTGGGGCAAGGGCAGTGGGACCAGTGGGGGCTCCCCATACGGCAGCCATGGAGCTGGGCAGGCCATAGGGTCAGCTGAGAGCAGCTCCAGCTCAGTGAATCAGGCATCTCCCCAGGGATGAGGATGGGCTGAGATCAAGGCAGGAGTGCAGGCTAGTGAGTCAGGGTGAGGATCATGATCATCTTTGAATTGTCTTGTTAGCTTCACTGAGCAGCCATATACTTTCTGACAGTGCGTGATCTGGTGCATCAGTAATGACCTCAGCACTACCTGTACCAACCTTCCTACACTATGCAAATATAAACAGAGACTGAGGTATAGAATTTTGTAGGCCAGGAGAGAAAAGCTGCATCCTATCTTTGTGCTGAATTGTCTTATATCTTTAGAAGAAAAAGTATCACTCTTATGATGGCTATTGCTATGTCTACTGTCAGTGAAAAGCTAATAATGAGCTAAAGGCATTTCTTCTGAACAGATATTTGTATACAGTATCTTAGTTAATGTTGGCATAAAATGAATGGTTCAGTAGCTGGAGACACCTTATACTGAAAGATACATGTTGAGTCATCCAAGAAAGCAAAAAGGAGTTTCAGCTCTTACTAGATCATTGGCTCTCTATCAGTTAAGCAGGCAGGCATACTGGAAAGTTTCTCTTGAAAGCTAAAATGCAGACTCACATCAATAATAAACTAAAAAGCCAGATCTGAATTTTGTAACCATGCTGCAATGTTATCATAATCCATAAACTTCCTAGGATAATTCTTTTTCCTGTTTGTCCAGTGAGGTGAATGGTCCTCTTCACATTCTCTACATTCTTGCAGTTCAGCAATTGCAACGCTTAAAATAACATTTGAATGTAAGTATCTTGTTTAATAATCTAATGCATTATTTTATTGATTTAGAAGTTTTGCTTGTTCATATAACTTGCTGAGAAAGTTTTAACAGTTTAATCAACTAGGACTAATTTAGGCTAATTGCTTTACCTCCTGTGGCCAGCATATGAGGTTATTTATGAGATAAGAGAGAAAAGAAAAAGCAACCAGTTTGCACTAAAAAAGATAAGAGAGGCTGGATAACTACACGACAGAACTGGGCTGTGTTACTGATCTATAATAGATAAATAAAAGCACAAAATAAAATCAGAGTACTTAGTGTAGGAAGAAAATCATAGACATTTCTAAAAGTGCAGCACATTTTCTTTTTCAGGTTTAGAGGGAGTTTTGCCAAAGTGTTTACCAACTATATCATGGGCTTGAGGGAAAAAATGTAATAATGCATGAAGCAAATCTAGGGAATCTCATATTTGTTTCAAAAAGAGAAAATATATATGCACACACATGCATACGAGATACAACTGAATGCCTGAATGGTGATTTTCTTGGGAGAACATAAAGTGATGCAGTAGTCCATTCTGACACCTCTGTGAGGATATGTGGGGATGAATTACTGGAAGCATGACAGGAATTTTGCCATGATATATTCATTGCTTATGTTCAAGTATGTAAAGGTTAACCATTTAAGGTGTAATGGCAAGATAATAACTAATCAAGAGTACTTATATATTTCATGTGTATTTCTTGCTTCCTTGGTAATGAGGATGTGTGATGCTTGTTCCTTGGCCAATAAGGGATGATCCTGTTCTGGGTTTACATTTGTGAGGAAAAAAAACCCCAATTTGTATCATGATACTTTAGATAAGGGTAGTTATTGGTTGTTTATGGTAATAATGGCTTAGGTAGCATCATTTTGAACTGGAGGAAATATTTGCTGGTACCAGAGTAGTTAAAGTAGTATCCATAACTGATACAGCGTTCCTATGACAGCTGCCATAAAATTGATTTGAAACGGTTCCCAAAAGAAATATGAGGCATTCAGAAGGCCTGAGTAAATTCAGGGGAATGACTTTGCTTGCCTCGTGGTAAAATTTAGAATCTCATTCAGAATCTTAAAAAGTACTGAGGTCACTGGTGACACAGGAGAAGGGAGGATCTTTGCCATATACAGAACTTTAAAGGTAATGGTAAAAGATCTGTGGAATGCACACTGCCATGGAGGGAAGGAGAAGAATATATCCCTTGATATCTCTGTGAATGAACTGAGCCAAACTAAGTGGTGAGTTCTGAAAACTGTCACTTCAAATAAACTAATGATAGAAAAAGCATGCAGTAAGGGATGTAACACACGCAACACAAAATTTTATGTATGTCTACGCAAGTGTGTACACACATGTGCACATATATTTGACATGATGCACTTGCATTGCTGCTCAGATAAAATTGCATTAGGTGTAATCTGTTGCTTTTGCAACAGATTCTGGTCTGCTCTAATCCTTAGAATTCATTCAGTTTTCCTTTTGGTTTTCTGTCATGTGCATTTTCTATTGCCTTGCTCAATGATTTTTTTTCTTTTTCTGGATCAGAAACAAATAAAATTCTCTCCTCAACTTTGTGGCAGCCCATTTGTAACTCTCACCCATCTACTCTCATGTGTTTTCACTCTTCAGGACCATTTGGTTTCAATCCTCAATCAGTTTTTTACTCAAACATCTTGCTTCTTCACATCAGATCTGCTAACCTTGTAGATTAGTCTTTTGTGTATTATGCTGCATTGAAGGCTTTCTTGAAGTGTTGGTAAACTATGTCCTCAGCTTTCACCCTGACAACTCTTTGTATTAGCTCTTTAAAAGGTTCTGTAAGATTTATTACAAAAACCTTTGCTTTTCTGACTCCATGCTGTTAACTATCTTTAATCAAACTGTGTCTCACTAAATGCCCTTCAGTCATATTCCTCATTGGTCCTTCTGGTATTTTCTTCTAAATTGAAGCCAGTCTTACATTTCTGTAGTCCTAAGGTGTCACCAGCTAATCTAGTTTTTAGGAAACTGTTACATTTTCTATGTTATTTAAAATGTACCTTATAAAGGACAATGAAACATTGCAATCACTGATAGCTTTTCCTCTGCATTCATGACAGTGGACTATAAAAGGGCCTAAAAGACCCTTTCATATGGAATGACCCAAAGTTATGTAAACATTCACAGAATCACACAGAATCTCACAGAGTCACAGAATCACCAAATCACAGAATGGTTGAGTTTGGAAGGGAGGTCATCTGGTCCAACCCTCATGCTTGGATAGGGACACAAGACCATGAATATCTCTAAGGAGGGAGATTCCACAACCTCCCTGGGCGACCTGTGCTAGTGCTCAGGCACCCACACAGTGAAAAAGTGTTTCCTGAGGTTCAGCTGGAACCTCCTGTGTTTCAGTTTGTCCCCATTGCTTCTTTTCCTGTCACTGGGCACCACTGAAAAGATCCTGGCTCCATTGTCTTTGCACCCTCCCTTCAGGTATTTATATACATTAAGATCCCCTCGAGCCTTCTCTTCTCCAGGCTGAACTGAGAGCTGAAATCCCAGCTCTCTCAGCCTTTCCTCATAGGAGAAATGCTCCAGTCCCTTCATCATATTAGCAGCCCTTCACTGGACTCTCTCCTGTATGTCCATGTCTCTCTTGTACTGGGGAGCCCAGAACTGGACACAGCACTCCAGGTGTGGCCTCACTAGTCCTGAGCAGAGGAAAAGGATCACCACCATTGACCTGCTAGCAGTAACTTTGCCTAATGCAGCCCAGGTTACCATTCACCTTTTTTGCAGCAAGGGCACATTGCAGGCTCGTATTCAGCCTGGTGTCCACCAGGACCCCCATATCCTTTTCTGCAAAGCTGCTTTTCAGCTGGGTAAGCCCCCAGCAAATATTGGTGCATGGGGTTGTCCTTCCCAAGACTTTGCACTTCTCTTATTGAACTTCATAAGGTTCCTGCCAGCTCACTTCTCCAGCCTGTCAAGGTTTCTCTGGATGGCAGAACAACCTTCCAGAGTATTAGCCACTCCTCCTAGTTTGGTGTCATCAGCAAACTTGCTGAGGGTATGCTCTGCCCTATCATGCAGCTCATTAAGGAAGATGTTAAACAGGACTCAACTCAGTATTGACCTAGTGGGTACACCACCAGTTACTGGCCTCCAACTAGACTTTGGGCAGCTGATCACCACCCTCAGTGTCCAGCTGTTCAGTCAGTTTTCAATCCACCTCACTGCCTGCTCATCCAGCCTATCCATCAGCAGCTTCTCTATGAGGATCTTATGGGGGAGAGTGCCATAAGCCTTACTGAAGTCCAGCTGTTTTCTGCAAACTTATGAAACAGTAAAAGTATACACACCGAATATTGCTTCATTTTTTTTTTAATGGACAGAAGGAGCACCTGTACTTTCACAGAAGTAAAATTTTACTTTAACTTTCAGTACCTTCTATAGGAAATAAATAAAATGAACTCTTGCTTTATATAAAAGAACATTTTAAGATTCATTTCATTTTATGTGTTCTAAGCATTCATTATGAACACAAAGAGATTTAATTAGCTTGCTGTGTTAACTTCAGGAATTTATCCATATATGCTTTGTGAATGTTTAATATCAGAGAGACTGCATTTATCTATAGCAAAATGAAAGCTTTACTTTGATCATAGTCAGAACAATGATGGAATTAAAATCTAGTAATGATGGAATATTTTAACTCAAAGGTTCAGAAATCAGTTATTCTAGTATGGGAAGAAGCATATAGAGAAATCTGAGTGCATGCAGAGACTAACAATAGGACATTTGCACCTTGTAGTCGTGTATGCAGAATACATGTTTAAAAAGAGTACAGCACAATGTAACTGCAACAACAGTGAAGGAAAGTAACTTAACGTGCAACAAAAAACAATGCAGAAGCATGGTCTTTGGAACAGATATTCCACAGAAGAACGTATCCCAAAAGAATATACAAGTACTACGTATTATGACATCCGTCATGCTATTGCTTTTCCTTCAAGTTTACCTGTAGCCTTATAATACTTGTCAAATGTTGTTAAATTACAGACATCCAAGTCCAAAGTAGAGAATTGTTCCAAACTGGGCCAGTTGTTGCCTCTTCTGTTCCAGATGTTCTGTTCCAATTTCTGTCACAAAAAGACAACCCAAGTTTCAAGGGTAATTTTCCCATTGTTTACTTTCCTGCCCAGTGCAGCCATATTTTTCCTTTGAAAAACAACTGCATACCACCTGTCCTTTCTGTTCACTTGAAAATGTTTGTCTTCTGGTTGAAAATCTCTCCTTTTCTTTTCCAAAATCTAGGAAGTCTTATGCAACTACTTTGAATGGTTTTATATTACTCTCATTTCGGTTACATTGAACTATGTGTTCCTTTCTAATAAGGTGACCAGAATGGCATACATTATTCTACGTTAGTCTCACTAAGCCCTCGTGATATTAAATACAAATTGGATGAAATTGTTCTAATACCTCCAGGCAGTCTAGTGTTTCTATTGTTAATTACTCTGTACGATAATTCAGCATTTATTGAGCTTCCAGACCCTGTATTTGTACATCTGTACATCCTCTGTATTTGTACAGAATGTCAGTTTAGTTTGATATACTTCCTTCTGCACTGACTCTTCCTTTCCTTATCATATCTAGTGAATGTTGCTGCTATGTGTCATATTATAACTTATACCATTGCTACTAATAGCTGTATTTTGGTAGCTCCACAAGGCTTTGATCATGGTCTGGATGTTGTAAAAACACCACCTGTCCAAAGAAACTTGTAACTGAAGATCTTACATTCCTAAAATAATCACACTTGTTTAGAATCTATATTAAAATAGTTTGTTTGTTTAACAGAATTTCATTAATAGGAAAGTTTGCACAAATTTGACTCATTGCACAGTTTAAGGAGTGCTGATGTCAATGGTACTTCATATTATTAACATTTTTAAGAAAGTAATGCTTGGTTTCACCAGCTGCTGGGATGTTCTTCTAGTGCTGCCGGGGGCATGGCCTCTTGTTGGGTGGTGAAGAGGCCTCAGGGCTGCCAGCCCTCCTCTTTGGGGGTTGCTGTGGCTCCCCAGGGGAGCGTTCCCTGCCCTGGCTGGAAGCGGAGGGACCTGGCGCAGCCTCCTCTGGCTCCTCCTCGGGCTCTTCGTGCTCCCTGGGAATGGGGGCAGAGGGGGGCTGCCGGGATCCCCACCAAGGGCAGCTGTGGAGGTGCTGGGGAGCTCATCCACATTGTATCTGRCAGGGCTGCTGGAGGGGGCTGGGCTGGGGGCAGGAGACCCTCCTTGGGAGACGGTGAGGCTGAGGACAGCTGCAGGGCTGCCCTCCTGCTCCCTGGCAGTATGGGCATCCTCCAGGCCAAGCATACAGCGGGCCTCCCCCCTACACAGTTGCATGACGGCATCGACGAGATTGTTCACAAAGGTCACCATGTGGTTATGAAGGAAAAGCTCCAGCAGCCGGCCCAGGATACCTTCTTCCAGTCCAAAGAGGATCAGGCCAGACACAATGCCTGCCTGCAGATGGTCGTCCTCAAAACTCAACGCCAGCATCTGATGCAGCCAGGGCATCAGAGGCTCGAGGATCTCTGGGTGGTCCCAGAAAAGGGTTGACTAGGTGTCGGCCTGGAGGCTGGGCATCTGTCCAGCAGCCCATGGTGGTGATGCTGCAGGGCTGTGGGCGGCCTGGCAGACGACATTTGATGATGCCGTAGGTTGCCTGATGACATATCTTCAAAGTTGTCATACGCCAGCACAGAGTGCACGATGGAGCTCACCTTCCCTTGCAGAGGGGGCACTCCGGCTTGGTCTCAGCCGACCGCCGGATGCAGGGGAAACAGAAGAGGTGGCAGCACGGCATCACATAGCTGGCCTCCTCCCAGCTGTCCAGGCATATGGGACAGCAGTTTTCCAGTTCCACGTCCGTGCTCTGCATGTGCTGTAGTGGGCTGGGGAAAGCTGGCGATGACGAGCTGTTCCCTCTCACTGGTGCTGCAGCTGCGGGTGATGTTCTAGAAAAGGAAGAGAGGCCATGGTCATTGGCTGGCCTGGGAAGGGGTGGAGGAAATGTTCAGGTCCCTCAAGAAGGAAGCCCTCCCAGCTCCCCAGGGTGAGGTTTCCCCGCACAGCTCACCTCTGCTGTTGCGAGCACACCTCTTGGGTGCCCCAGCTGCCTGAACCTGGCAGGGTGGGGGAAAAGCACTCCAATGGCCCTGGGAATGGGCACTGGGAGCTGCAGTCAACAACTCTCCGGGCACGACATCAGCACATCTCCAGGCACATACGGCAAGAGGTTTCATTTGATAACATCCCGTGCCTCCCTGGGAGGCTGCAGGACAAAGCCCCACAGGTTCTCCCCACACTCCAGCACTGCTGCCCAGCCCKCTGGGCTCCCCTGGTTTCTCCCACAGCACATTGAACAACCAGCAATGTTCCACCTAAGGACAATCGAGGACACATGAAGAGGCTGCCAAAGATTCTGTCTCTTGTCCTCTGCCTCATCTCAGGTAATTCTGTCTAGAATAGGTGGAAATACACATTTAGCTGCTTATAAATACGTGGATATGCAGCATAGATGTGAATGGGTGAAATCAATTTTATTTTGAAATAAAAATCTTCCTCCCCTCCTTGCTTTGAACTTTGCA
This sequence comes from Oceanodroma leucorhoa, assembly GCA_030449065.1. Classification (NCBI taxonomy): domain Eukaryota; kingdom Metazoa; phylum Chordata; class Aves; order Procellariiformes; genus Oceanodroma; species Oceanodroma leucorhoa. Next base: position 397,118 of record JASVER010000138.1, on the reverse strand, counting down.
ACGTTACTGAGGTTTGTTGGTACAGTTTGCAACAGAGGTTTTAGGCAGGAATGCCCTGAATACCCCAGGAAATGTTCACAAACTCTACATAGAGACCAATGATGCAAGACGTGATCTAAGCAATTAAAGGGTAAGTTTACTTATCGTATTGTGTGTCTGTTCTCCTTGCTTACAAAGGATTTTTGGAGTAGATGGCTATTTAGGAGCTAAAATCGTTCCATTTATAAATGAATACAGTGTGGTATAGGGAGTCTGAAGGAAGAGCATGGCGTCTATTTCTATTTCCCCAGGTTCTTTATTTTAGTCAGACATTTTAACATAAGTTGCATCATGTCATCAAGAAACATATAGAGAAAAGACTCTTGAATGCATTACATTATCAAAAGCCATCCTCTAATTTGCTGATATATTTATAACTTGTTGTGCAACATGGCCACAAAGCAACCAAAAAAGACAAGAAAAACAAGCAAGCAAACAAAGGAGAGGCCAAGGAAGTACCACATCATTTCAATGACCACTCTTTCCCCCAGCCCTGTACCTAGTAATCTAAGGAAAAAAAACGTAACAAATGATGCATTCTTGCCAAAATCAAAGGAATGCCTTGAACGGCATGAAAGAGCAGCTCAGAAGAGATGATATACCAGAAAGGAAGTTTTGAGGTCAAAGTGGCATTCGTGGCTCTATGAGCTGAGAGGAAAAGGTACTTGAGCCTCCTTCTTTTTTTTTTATTTTGCCTCCTTAATTCACCAAAAGGTCCCCTGAAATAGTGTTGTCATTGGAACTGGGCTTACAAGGAGTTCCCAGTGGAGTTAGAAACTCCTTTCCCATTCATTCTTAATCYTTCGATTCTTTGGGAGCACACATTTCTCTGCAAAGTGTGGGCTTCTGTCTTAAATCACGGCTGCTTGGGCAGCCACTCAATTTTAATACTTTGATCAAACAAGAGATACTTCTTTCATTTCTTCCAGAAAATTTGTTCTCTGAAGCAAATGAAATTGAATTAATTTCTGCTAACTTGATCTTAAACTCATTTTAAGTTGCAGTGGAAGGTTTGGGGTTTTTTCCCTTAAATCTATTTAATGTTTTTATTTCCTTAGTAATTCCTGCTTCCATTTCAAACTTGATTTATTGCTCAACAAAAATCCTTTCAGTTGAAGTACTGCAGGAATCATAATCTTTGACATTCAATTTAATCTTAATAAAGAATTTTAAATTATTTTTATTACACTTCCTGGAAGTCTTTAATTGCTCATGCAATTCTTCCTGCCTTGTTAATGAAAAAAAAACATTTCCCCTTTTCCACTGCCAAAACCTACTGCCATTGCTCTAAGAGTTGATCTATAATTTTTTTTATTTACATAGTTAAATAAAAGACAGGCTGACTTTCATCCCACAAGTGTTTATAAAATGCTTCCTTTGTCAATTAAATGTCGATTTTGATAGTTTAAAAAGCAATAAGGGTAGGGCCATATAAGTAATTGCCATTTTATTGAAAAACCACAGAGAATTTTCTAGATCATTTGGGCTGACCCCAAATATATTTATTTCCATTTTGTCATTAAATCATAAAACCCAAAGTGTTTATTTCAAACTGAATGAAATGAAAGGGGGGAGATAAGGAGTGAAATTATGTTTCATGTTGTTACCAGTACGTCAGTGATAACAACGGTCACCTTACAAATAAAAAATGTACCCTGAGGAGACTAATTTGAATCTTCCACCAAAAATTCCTTCACTACAACCTGTGGTCATTTCAGTAGATGGATCTTACTAATACTGTGCTATTTTTAAGAACTAAATATTCAATGGAACTCATAATAAAATTCAGACATACCGGTTCCTTCATGTGTGTCTTACTAGTAGAGTAGAGAAGTAGTTTTCAGAGTTTCTGGATCAATTTAAACTGAAGTATTTTTTGTATGGATGGTAGTGTCATAGATTAGATCATGTTTTCCTGAGCAGCCAATAGCCCAGTTCTTCAGTGTACTGCGAGGTGTAAGACCTAATTTCTCTTTATCATGTGAGTGAATTTGAACATCTCATGTAAGTGTTCTGAAAAGGAGAACTGTCATGATCGTCATTATATTAGTCTCAGGAAAAAAAAATGCAGATCAAACTATTACCCAAACTTACCTGAAATCACAAATTAAATGGAACCTGGAAGTTTGGAAAATAGGAAGAAAAATAGGTACTGGCTCATAAACTATTTGTTGTTTGATAATTTTCCCTTGCTTTGGCCTTGATAAAATGGAGCACAGCTCCCTTGGAATTCAGTTTAGGGAACATTGCTTCACAGCTGAGAAAAATGTGTTTCTATACATCAGTCAGGTTTGACTTGAAATAATACATCAAATTGTTGGATATATCCATGTAACACAATAATTCAATCAGGAAATTTGCATGCCTCAGGAAATTTGTACGCCTGAAACCACAGGCTTATTAAAAGACTGTCTTTGGACATTGAGTATCTGAATGTCTAAATTTTTCTGGTTTGCAGAGCCTCTGCTGTTTAAAACAAAAAGGTCTAATGAATATAATATCACCCTATAACAGGATTACTTAGTATGTGTCAACATATTTCCCAGTACTTAAGGCATGCTGTATATAGTGTGTATCTGTGCATATATGCCATCTTAAGTACTGTGATATGAAAAAGGATGATTCCACAGTGATTTAGATAATTTTTGTTTCTTTGACTGATTAGCAAGTAACCTGGAATTAAAATGGGCTATTTGAAAAAATGAAGCAAATTAGGTGGAACAGAGAAAAAGAACTAATATGAGATTAAAATAATATCCAAGAAACAATTACTGAATTAGTGTCTGAAAAGGTGGACAAATTAAGCAGGAAAAAAGGTTAGTAAAGTAATAATACTAATGGAATTAAAGTGTTAACTTACATAATGATCTGTAGCTGAAGGAAAATTCCAAGCCTCTAAAGTTGAACAGACAGTAGTCTTTCTTCTATAAGGTTATCAGAGACTACATGAAAGGAAGGATTTTCCAACTATAACTTCACTACTTGAGTATATATTAACAGCCAGCACCTGGCTAATGAATTACAGCAACAAGTCTCAGCTGTTCTGTAAAAGGGTAGGCCTGTGAGCAGTACCGAAAAATGTGAGCTTGCTTAGCAACAAGCATTCTCTCCACAGAGTTAATCACTATTTCTACAACAGAAAAGAGAAAAGGAAGCAGAAAACTAGAGAAAGGAAATGTGTGTGTATGTATATAAACTCACAGCACATAGCTTTCTGGTGTGCCCGCTGTGAATGCTTGCAAGGCAGGATTTTGTTTCTGTAATAATCTGCATCTGGTTACTTTATAATGTCAGAAAGAAATATCAGAAAAAGCTTCAGACAGCTCTTTTACACCTTTCAATAGCAGTTGAATTCTTTTGTAATTTTATCTTTGATAGTGAAAATTAAAACTCTGGTTCTAATTTTCACCTAGTTGCCTGAAAGTTCAAGCATTAGTGGACAGATGTGCCTAGACATGCAGGTGTGGAACAGAATTCATAATTTCACGGCAACTGTGATGCACTTTTAAAATTGAGTGCAGCTGTCACATTTATTTTTAAAAATAAGGCTCTGAATTTGCTGCTGTTCAAATTTTAAATGTTTTTTTATGTGTATGTTGTCTGTTGGTTTTGGGGTTTTTTTTCCCTTAAGTAAATGGAAGTCCAAACCATTTTTCCTCTTTTGGTATAATTGCAAGGTTTTGTACCGGGATGAGGCTTTTTTGTGCTGTCTATTCCTTAGGGATACTAGATAGCAGTGGCTAATATCTCTGAAAGAAAGATCTGCTCTGATACATCTCTCAGATATGCAGTTTGGTATTATTAGGGCTCTGGCTGGCTGTCAGCAGCTTTCAGCTTCCTGCTGATAAGTCCTTCAAATTCATCTTAGGGTACCCAAACCTGATTGAGATGTATGCTAAAACAAAATCAATACAATAAAAAAAGAGGTGTGTTTTATGATCAAAGTTTTAAGAAATAGGAATAAAACATTTTTTAAAGGAGAAAGAAAAACCAAAATTAAGAAAACCCCTGAAGATGAAGCAAATTTCTTTCTTAGTCTACTAACCCAATACTTTGAATCTCTTCAAGATGTTCCAGCTGCCAGTTCCCTTGCTGCCTGTTCTGGTCAGTGTCTTGCTATTTTAACTTATTACACTTTGTGTATTGTATTCTTTAATTCATGACTTTATAATAATCATCTGGATTGCATGAAAACTCTTTATTACAACAGCATTCCTGAATTAAGTGATTAATGTAAATATGTGACACTAGACATAGGGCATTTTTTGTATTCTAGTTTTGTGTGTGTATATGCATGTACATACACACATTGATGCAATTTCTTTCCATGTTCTTAGCTTTTGAAAGACTTTTAAATTGTAAGAGACCTTTTTTAGACATGAGATCTATCATCTGTGAGAGCCCTAAAAACAAGGATTTCTTCTTGGTAAATCTGTAGGGACGCATTGTACACCCATCCTCACAATAACTTCTAGCTTTTTGTCACATGCATGTTGTTCATGATTTATACAATTCACCGAGTTGGCTTTCTGTAATGAAAAACAGTCTGTAATTGTTTAAAGGTTTACTTTCAAGGAAGCTATCCCCTTGTCTCTGTGATTCTCCTTTTACACCTGAAGGCACTGATGATTTTTATCTTTCTTACTTACTTATTTTTTTCCTGACATCCATTTTGCAATGATGGTTTGAGAAATGGGATGAAGTAATGAAGCTACAGTTTGGTTATTTCAGGGTTTCTGTATTATTTTCTACACCTCTTGTAAATAAAACTGTAGAATATAATTTTTATAACTTGTACAAAATTATATTTGTTTTAGAATATAATTATTAACCAGTCAAGAAGCAAGAGTCTTGACCTTTATGACAAATGTGTATTTTTTCATTCAGTTTCTCAAAACAAAAGATAACTACATTGAAATTGTGAAGCTTTAATGTGTTTGAATCTTAAATTTGTTTTACTGGAATAATTAATTTGTTTTAGGTTTTGCTAAATGTATGATTTCATATAAGTCTTATGCATCTTGAATTAAAGTCCTAACTTCAGTGATCCAATTAGATGAATATTGAAACTTTCTTTAAATTAATAGACCACATATTTATTATATTTTTAAGAAAATCAGTTCTAAATCTTACAAACTTTTGAGGGCAGGGCATCAACTCACAGATTTTTAGTGTTGGGCTGGTAGTAATAGTACCCTGAACATTTTCTCTTATTTATTTCACTTTGGCTTAGAAAAGTCTAATTTCTGTGGATGATAATTAGTCCTTTCCTTGCATGCAGAAGATGATCTTTAACTAAAGCATAGTAAATACTTTAAAATAACATACTGAAAATGATAGTTGCTATACTATCGTTGTCACTCTTAGGATGCATTTATCTCTTTACACTGATATTTTAGAGTGGCAATAATTCAAGAATGTAGGTAATCTTAAAAAACAAAAATGGAATTTGAAATTTCTTAACTGTGATCATCCTAATAAAACCATCAGCAGATGTTGTGATTTTTATAAAGAGAATAGCAGTTTCTTTATGCTATTGCTTAGTATTGGTCAGTCTGTTAGATTCTTCAGTTTATGTAGAGGTCCCTACCTGTGTAAGCTAAAACCTGTAAATTTTTTAATGCACTGACATGCTAAGGAATGTTAAAGTGAAAGTATTTTTAAATACCAAAGGCACCTGACAGAAATTTAAAGTCACAACTGGAAATGGGTTAAATTCATGAAACCCCTTAAGTTTACAGGAGTTTTAAAAAGTAAGGTTTATTAAAGAAAGGATTTATTTCTAGTCTTATTTAGGTAATGTAATTAAGTAAATAAATATTAAGGTATTGTAACTTACCCAAAAGTTTTACATTTATGCACTGTAGTTGCTTTTTGAAATCATGTGTATGTTGACCCTAAATCTTCATAGTGCTCTCCAGAGAGATTCCTAGCTGATTTTCCTTGACTATGCTATTTAGAACCCATCGATTTGTATTAATAGTTCAAGCTTTTCCTTCTCTGTGGAGTACTTTGCATTCTTTATGTACAATTTCTCTTGCAATGTGATGCTTTACGACATACTTTTAAATCCTTATTGTGCGCCTTTTAAATGCTTATAGTGTGCCTTATAAAACTTCCTGAGATTAATCAGTCAAAACTATTTGATGCAATTGCCAAATTTTGCTGTCTTGTCTCTTGACTTCTCCCTACTAAATATTGTCTTTTGCTGTGAATACTCTCTAAGGACAATGAGAACTAATGTTCTGCAGCACTTTCTGGGCACAATTTAGGGAAACCATTAAATTTTTTGAAGGTATACAAGGACATTGACAAGGGTAATAACCAAACATGGATAGATAAATAAAATTAGAAGGGTCTCGCATGGAGATTTGACTTACAGGTCCTGAACGCGTTATTTAGTATACGTTCAATAACATTTATTTATTTATAAGGATGTATTTTGATCTTCAGCAGCAAAAAATATTTGTTGGTACCATACAGTTATTTTATGCTTGAATTTTCTAGTTCAATCACGGCTGTGGGTTACCTCAGTAAGTCCTATAAAACCATCCAGGGCTTCAACAACGTAGCTGGTAGAAGTGTTCTCCTCCCAGTCAATTGCTTTTTGAAATCATGTGTGTGTCGCTTAAAACTCTATTACTGGTACCTGTCCGGACTATGGTTAATAGTGTCAAGATAACAGTGAACTCAAAGGAAACACTACAGTATTTATCACAGAAAAATGTCACCAGAGATAAAACATCCTATCAGCTGGAGCTGACTTTAATCTTACGTGGCTGTCGCCATCTACCTCTGAGAAATTGAAACGGAAAACACTGTATTTTTGTTGTTTTTCAAAGTGAGAAATCTTCTAGGGTTGAGAACTTAATACACTTTAGACGACTTCAGGATTTTCTTTTAGAAAATTTACCCATCTGGAGAGTAAATAACTATCAAAAGAAAGGGCAGGATACTTTCTAAAAGAGAGACAACCATTTTCAAACTCAGTATCATTAGAAAACATGATCACACAAAGGCAATGTAGAAGGTCTCCAGTGTAATGGATTCAGCAAAAAAATATGTGAAACTGTGCAGGCAGACTCTGGTTTAAAAAAGGGGTTGCTCAGTTGGATTTTTTTTCTGAACAGTTAAGGAGCTGTGTGGTGACATTTTAAGCTCTTGTTCATAGGGGATGGAGCTATGGGACAGTCTAACTCTGAAAGTGTTACCCAGCTTATCAGGTAGATTCAATCTCAAAAGTAGAAAGCCAGCACTCCTAGTCCCTGATATGAGATTGCTCAGACTTGTTAGTGGGCTATCTGGCATAATGCTGTGAGCTGGGAACCATAGCTAGTTTTTAAGCACTGGAGCTTGAAGGGTTTAGTCTGAAGTCTCAGAGGTATTTAGATTCTTATCAATATAATGGATGTTCTGGCAGTTAGCCAGTGCTTGGAAACTCCAGAAACTCTCTTCCCCAGCTGCTGACCAGACAAATAGTGAAAAGACCCAAGAAGTCTGGGAGTTCAGGATGCTAGAAGCTGAAGGCCCTGGATTTCTACCTTCCTGACAGCTTACCAAGTTGGGCCCCTCAACAGCTTGCCAGGTGAGCTGCCAAAAAACTTGTCACATCTCAAAATCAAATTCCTTTCACAAAGCAGCGATCCTCTGTAGAACAGTGTTCGTACCTGAAGCTGTAGACATTAGTCTCCTGCAGGTACTGGTTGACAGGATGAAATAATAGAACATGAGATGACTGCTATGTTGGACATACCTTTCCTAGAGTAATTGACCTTGTTTTACGTATGGTATATTGCTTGTCATTGTCACAACTACATCCCTAAAAAGTTCCATTCACAGCATAGCATATTTAGAGATTCTTAACCAGCTCAGTGACGTGATGTTGATAAACAGCCAAAACAGAATTAAGAGTTGCGTGGTTGTATGGAACAGAATACAGCTGAAATGTCTGTCACCTGTTGGCAGTTTGGATATACATTGTTGTTATTTAGTACTGACAAGTCATTCTTTTTTTAATGAATACACAGCAAGGTTAGATTTATTGTACTTGAACTAAAATTTGAATCTTGTAATGCTTGGAATAAAATGGGATTCTAATTCTACTTTTCTAGGAGTAAAGGTTTTCTTCTATTATCTTCTCTCCTGGGAGTTTTAAGGCCTTTCTTCTATAGCTCTTTACTATCAGGTCTTTACAGATAATAAATAGCAGTAATGACGCTAATTACTTTTATATTATATTAATGATAGTATTATGACACCTGGGAAAGCATGCCTCATCACTGCATTTTTCCTCTTCTGATTCAGGAAGATCAGCCCTTTTGAAGAATGTCAGTGTAGACATTAGAGATCTATTTACCTTTCAGGTAGCTGTGTACTTCTTTCCAAACCTCATTTATAGTTAGTTGATATCATAAATCCAAATACTAGTCATGACCTTCTTAATCCTGTAAATATAATTTTGTTCATTTCACATGTTTTTGGGTATTATAATAAGCAGTTTTAATATTCTAACTAAAATTAATGTTTCTTTGCAGAACAAAGGCTTTTTCACTGATTCATGCAGATGTATTAAAAACATTTGAAGGTTTATATCAATATCTGCTGTTTTTTTTATTTAAAGTTACAGAGAAATTGTTAACTGAGTCCTGACCCAGTTAACACTTTCAAATTATTTCAGTAGGCATTGGCTTGTTGTTATTTAGTAAGCAGAGAGCTCATGCTCCCTAAAAAACAGACTTTCCATCTTTGTGCTTCAGCTGAAAAGCTATTTGAGGACTGGAGACAGTAGTTAGGTAGATCTAGCCGTATGTTCACATTATGACCGAAATTTTCATTAGATGCTTTCCTGTACAGCAAATATACCTTCTTTTATATAACTGATCTGTATTTTCAGGTGTCTGTAGAGCTACTGCTTTGTGTGATTCTATTTAAAAAGGAATATAATCTTCTTAAAACAAATCACCAAATCCTGGAGGGGGTTTCATCTCCCTTGGCATATCGTGAAGCTTGTCATAGTTTGGTTACCTAAGTATTTTCTGAGGGGACCTTCTTGACATTTGTACTTGACTCTATGCAGTTTCTGTGGTGACCAGATGAGCTTGTTTTAAGTCTAGTTTGTAGGTACTTGCAATATGCTACCTTAAATGGTAGCAAAGACCTACAGTTACAGTTTGCTTGCCAGGAATAAAAGTGCTTCCTTGGCATCATGACACTGGTTCATTTAAACCAGTCCAATGAACTACCGGTAGTGCAAAAAAGGGGAAATACTATCATCTATGTTCAGAAGTATAGGGAGTTTGTATGTGTATTTTTCGGATCTGCTGATCTTGATCGTGTAATTTCTTCAGACTTATCTTTCTAATTTTATTCTTTATCTTCAGCTGTCAGGAGTTTTCATCTTCATAGCAGAGTTCTTAAGTGCTTATTGAAATGACTTGTATTTCTCTCCTCTTAAATATATAAAATCTGTGAAAACTCCATTCTGTCACTTTTACTTGTAGCCCTGGATCTGACTCATGTTAGTATCTCCTAAAGTTAGCTTTTAATGTGAGTCAATAGCCTTGACTTTTTGATGCTTTCTGTTCTACCTAAAGAAAGCAAATCTTACAGATGAGCTGGTATTTTCAGCTGCTAGTGTGACTGCCTTAAGATCTAAGGCACGTCAATTTTGTACTTTTATGTCTGTGACTCCTCTACAGTAGCTATTCCTAGATTGACCTGTCTTGACTTCTGTATGCTTATGAGATCTATAAAGTCTTTGTTCTGTCTCTATTTAATTCTTTCTCAGTATGATTGAAGCTACCTCTTAAAGAGAACTGCTTATTATGATAGTTACCCTTGACTTTTTCCTTTGAATTTAAAAAGTCTCCAGATACTGTTTCTGTCTGTCAATGCAGCTTATTGCTTTGGACCAACACCTTTTACTCTTCCATTGTTTGATTAACCAGTGCAGGCAGTCTAATCCTTTTTATTTGTGTTCCAAACCACCAATATGTTTAAAGAGAGACTTTCACACTGGAATCAGTTTTGACAAACAGTGAATCAAATGAATCAATCATCTGCACTCAAGTTTAGCTTTATATAACAAATTTAGCATCCAACTCATATTGTGGCTAAAAAAGTTTATTCACAACATAATCTACTTTAATATGCTTTTGCAGTGTTCTACTTTACTTTTCCCCAACTATCATGGATTCATGTCTTGTCATCAAAGTCTACCACTTCTCCGTCCCCGAAGCATAAAATGGCAGAGATGGGCTGGTGGTGTAAGTAATTACCAAAATGATTACAGCTGTACTGCGGGACCCAGAAGAGGGAGAAGCACTCATTACTGCTTATTATATTTATCACTCATTATGTGCTGGGCCTATATAAGCACACTGAGAGAGATATACAATGCATACGATATTTAGGGGGAAGAATGATTGGACATCTTTCTACAGTAGAACCTTTTTTCTTAGTGAGTGTGTCAGTATAAAAGTCTGGTCTGAAAGATTTTCTAATGTTCTATCCAGCACTGTTTATTTTTTTACAGCTTCTTGGGTGTTACTGTGATATTAATAGTTAAGTTTCTTGTTTGTGTGTTACAGGTAATGTTCCTCCCTTTTGGGTTCAAGCATTGTAACATCCATTCTAACTTCCCAGGTTTGTCAGACACCTCGATAGCTCTCCCATTCGCTACAGTCAGGTTTGTTAAAATTAACTTAAAATCTTTTATGCAGTTTTTTTCATTCTTTCCACACTCTTAATGAGTTGGAGTTTTTCCTCATACAAATTCTGCGAAGCCCATTTTTTCTTGCTGTGTCTTAGTCCCCACAGACTTCTCTTCAAAGCTCTGTAGAGAGCAGCTCAGCTCTTTCCTGCATTTCCTCTCTATGTTTATTCTCAGATCTGTTCTTCAAAGAGTCTTCTCCCTGAGCACAATGTTGGAGCACAGGAATAACCTGGTACTGCCTCCAACCCTGACTAAATAGGGAAGAGTAGAGGAACACAACAAGAATATAGGGATGCCCTTCCCAAAAATACTCTCCCAACTTATTGCTGTAGAGATTTTCTAGGCAGAGTTGCCTTTTGTAGGCGAGATTCCATGATAGATTTGTATTTTGTGGACTTTTTAGTCTCTCTTTGAATTCACATGTCAGTTTAGTGTCCAGAACACCTTGTGGCAAGCAATATCACAGATTAATTACAAATTGAGCAAGCAACCTCCTTTTGTCTTTGGAATTTCACTGGATCATTCTCTGCTGGTCTCCTGTAAAAGATAATCTTCCAGAAACCCTCTGCCTCACTGGAATTCAACTATGTTGATAACTATCTTTTTAAAGCAACATCAACCAAGGAAAAAATACAGTAGACATGCTCTATCACAACAGTCAGAGACAAAAGCAGGGTTACTTATACAGCACATTGGAGCTGGAACATAACTCAGGCATCTGGAATTGTAGTGGCTATAGAGAAGGCCAAAGGAGACTTGTTTTTTTCTGTTCTCTCCGAACCTCTCCATATCACTTCATTATTGGGGGAATAATAGTCTTATAGACCAGGAATGGGGGTCTGGAGGACCATAATTTTCTGTTTTACTCTTGTACTGCTGCTGAGTTGACTACAGACTTCTTTGGGCTTGCTTCTTTTCCTGCCATGTCATGTAGTGTATGTATTTCATATAAGTTGAAGGGAAAAAGCTAAATGTTTTGAAGAGTTGTTGAACAGTTATAAATGTGACAACTTCACAAGAGAAAATAACAATCTATACAGTGACGTAAAATCCTGAGTGTACAAATAGCTAGAATTTTGTAAAAAAAGCCTCTTAGGCCTTCTGTGACTGGAAGTCATTGTTGGTGTGTCCTCTAGTAAAGAGAGGACTTGCCACCTTCCTGCACTGTAAACCTGTCATTGGACTTACTTTTGTTTAACTGAACGTTTGAGAGTTTTTTTGGACAACTTCCTGCGAATAGGAGTTGTATTATAAACGATTTAAAACACTGACATGTGTGAACATACATATGCTTGTGTTTGAGGAAGAGGGATGTGTGTGTATATATAGATGCACACACACAAGAATAATTCTATCCAGCAGGTTCTATTTTAGAATTATAAAACACGATGAGGTACGAAGTCTGTCATTTGTCCTTTTAATACTATCTGCTGGCTTTCACTGCAGTGCAATTCTATGGAAGAAAAATATTACCTTTTATTAAAAAAAAAATATATTTTTCCCCGCTTTTAGTAGCACACTTTTAGTCTTCATAAGACTAATGTTTCAAGACTCCAAAAGCTTAGAGTAATTTTAAGTGGAAAAAAATTAATCTTGAAAAAGATAAGCCTAGTGCATGAAATCACACTCTGCAACTTTTGTGGATGGATAATATAGAAGAATATCATATCTGTTTGCTCTGTGTGTGGATTGAAGCACATTTGCAAAACTACACCATGTGTAGACTCTATCTTAAGCAGTGGAGTGTTACACACCTACATATCTATGTTACCTTTATAGCAGCACACAGAAGGACTAAAGTAGACCTTTTATTATTCATGAGCACATTTGTTGAAGATGTAGTAATGGCCAGTAAAATATCAGTATTTATTAATAACTGCCCAAACACATTTTATCATCTGTACAGCAAATCTGAATGATTAATATTTATACAGCTTTATTTCTCTCTGACTATGACTTATCCAGAGTTATTACTAATTTTTTAGTCTAGTTTTGTCCAGCTCTAATGCATTTGGCAGTGCAGAAGAAAAGATTCACATGCCTGACATTTGAAAAGCTATAAGGAGTTTTATATGAGCAGATAATCTGGTGTTATGTCTTGACTTGCTGAAAAAGCTCCAGTAGCCAAATAGAATTAAATAAAAACATTCATTTCATGTAACAGACTTTGTGATAACAGTGACATACAATAATTCAGTGAAGAATTGGATAGTTTGTGCTTATTTCATTCTCATGCACTTTGAATAAAGCACCTGATGATGGATGAGAACCCAGGGGTACTTTAGATTGTAAGAATACCTGCATCTTTTTACATGCCACTGTGGAGCACAAATAAGAAAAAAACTTAGAAAGGTTCTGTGCTTTTGACGATTCCCACAAGAATGTTAGAGCATATATTTACTACCTTTTTTTTTATTTTTTTTTTTTTTAATGCTCTGTCCATAACATCAGCATCCTTCCTGTGAGTAACATGGATGATATATTGGACTTCAAACCTCCCTTCCTTCTGCATATGGATTATTATAGTACCTGACTTTATTTTCCCCAGGAATGCTATGGAACTTGATTGTTAGGCATGAATTCCACCAGTAAAACCATCATAGTTCAGCTTTCATTTCCTCCTGTCTTGCTTACTAGTTTGTCTGCTGAGTCCCCTGTTTTCCCAGAAGTCCATACTGCCATGAGTCTAGGTAGTTTTTCCCTTCTCCAGGTTTCTGAGTCCTCCAAACTGCATTTAATCTTCAGAATATTTCTAACAATGAGAAACATGTCTATTTCTTCTCTTGCTTCTGCTTACAATGTGTCCTCCTATTGTAAGACATGCCAAGCCTGTTTTCTAACATATGCTGTTTGCATGGTTATCTCATTTTTTAAAACCTCCAATTCATCAACTTTCTTGCCATTTTCTCCTCTAGGAAAGACTTGCTTCCATTATTATCAAACTAAGTTAGTAATCATCCTAAACTTAGACCATGATTTCTACCTCCAACTTTGAAGCCCAGCTAAGACTGTTCATATGCATTTTTAAAAGCAGGAATAGAAGAGTCAATTCTGTTTAAAAAAAACAACCAACAAAAAAAAGCACTAGTACATCAGTCTTAACATAACAGAATCATTTATAATGAATCATTTATAATCATTTATAAAGAGACTCCTCAAATCTAAAAAAAAAGGCAGAAGAAAACCAACAATTTCATGCTGACTAGTTTTACACTGGACTTAATTCAATTCACAACACATTCCTCCTTTCTTATGTTCTACAGTCCAGAGTGTCTCTTGAATTCAGTTTGTTCCTTCGTGGTCCTTGATTCAGCCTCCCTTTCCAGCCATCTTTACAATCATGTAAGGAATTCCTTCCTTAGTCCTAAAAAGTGTCTCTACAAATGCGGAAATGCACAGATGCACCATGCACAAGTTGATAAAGATTAGAATAATAAGAAAAATGTAAGGAAAGTGCAGTTCACAGATAAAAGGGACAGCATTTAATTCCTTATATTTTAATGTTTATATCTCCTATCTATATAGGCAGAATGGAGTAGTTAAAGATAATCTCATTTGGAGTTTTTCTTTGCATCCCTTCAGCTGAAGAAGTACAATGTATTAAAATGACAGACATAACAGAAATATTGTTCTAATCTGTTAGTTTCAGCAGAGGGACTATATAAACAATAAGAGCTCCCCCTGTACTGTCTAAACACAGAGTTTCTCAGAGGCTTAGTTTTTAACTTGAACTCACATTATGAGTACAATGAAGCAGACTGAATATTACTGCTGTTACGTATTAGCAACTATTCTGTTTTATAGTATAAGACCTGTAGCAGAGAGCTCTAATTACCTGCTCACTAGAGGGATCAGAAGGTACCATGGTAGTTAGGATCAGGCAAGGCAATTTGAATGTTCACGGGAGTCTTCAGCTGTCAGAAGATATGGTTATTATATGTCACTTCTTTGTCATGTTTTTTGGAGGGTTGTTCTTCTGTGGAGTTTTTATCTCTGAGCTTGGAATTTTAGCTGTAATCTTTGATGCACTGTCTCATAGCTTGCTTTTGTAATCAACGTTTTACAGAGTACCACTCTGATAGTTTGTCTTCAGGTACTTGGYGAAACAGAATTTTTACTTTTATCTTTATCTAGTCCAGACTTATCTAGAGCAATTTGAATCATTTGCTTTGAACTGAAAGGAAACAATCAATAACATGTGTCTGGTTTAAAAGGACAAAATTGCAGGGTGGCTCATTATGGACTACTTCCTCTGGTATAACAAGTCTTTTCAAGGATAAGTGCAATAACATTTTATATTTTCATCCAGGTTTTCAGTATCAATTATTTTACTCCATGCACAATTCATTAGTGACTTTATCATTTAACCCCTGCTGACAGAATTTGAATCTGCATTTTACGGGGTAGGAGACTGTGGACCTTCATTTATTGTCTGTCACTTCTCAGACTTGTCAGTGTGAACCATGAAAAGCTCCAGTTAAAACCTTCAGATACACAGTCTTTCTACAAGAAACTTGTTAATACCACATATTTAAACTGGCAGCTGGCAGGATTTAATTATATTACTCTTATCAGGTAGCCCTCATTTTCACTCTATTGTGGCAATAATATTGACAGCTTTATATGAGCTAGTATAAAAAAAAATAAGGAAGTTATCTGTTTAAAAAAAAATATTCTTAAACTTATATATCCTAATTATTACTCTGCTCATTTTGTAGTTCCTTCCCCGTTATGGAGAAAGTTTAGCGTGAAATGGCTGGCGCTCTGCTCGCAAAGCTTCATATATTGTAAAAAGGGAAGGAAATATCATACAACCTTAGTCCTGCCTGCTTTCCTTATGTCGGATATATGAATGGCTTTCAAAACAGGACAATGTAGGATACCATACAGAACATGAGCTTCTGCTGGGAAGAACTTTACTTCAGAAGTAGGGGGTATGTCTTTATTTGGATCTGTCTATGTACTGATTACAAGTTTGCTAATGTATTAACTGCTTTAAAGCACTACCATTAAATGCAAAAGTCAGCCCATGAAGAAGAAATCATGAATGCGAGTAACAAATCAGTTCTGGAGAGGTTCTTTGTTGCTTTTGGCAGTAGATGATTTCCCGGTGGATCAGTAATGTAAAGTGCTATGAGGATTCTTTATCGTAGGAGGAGAAAGCACTTGCTGTTAACAATTTAGCATAAATACACTTTCAAACACAATCTAATTTAATAAATCCATGAATGCTTTACCGTATTCTGATAGACATATTCATAGGCTCACTACCGAGAAACCTTAGGTTACAGCTTCCAAGCACTGCTGCAGAACTTGCTGGTGATGCTGGTTTTCCCTCCACAGTCTTCAGAAGTGTTTCTAATTACTCATTGGGTAAACCCCCTTATAGTAATATAGGAACAGATATTCTCATGACAGCTACTAAAAATACTTAGCTTTTCATATTTTTTAAAAGTTTGATCATATCTTTATAGTTACCTATGTTCCACAGTTAAGGTACTCTGAGGAGGATGTTGAGTTGCATGTCTAGTAATGGCTTTTGGTATGCAATCTTAATGGTAATCACCTTTTCTTGTTTTTTGAGTATAGAAATATTTCCAACTCTTATTTCTTCTCTCCTTGCCTGGAAGAGATGAAAGATTAAAACTTATAACAAAAATAAATGGGTAGGTGTATTTTTCCAGATGTCAAAAGTGAGTCCCTCTGTGACGCTTTAGAACTCATGTTGTACTCTAGAATCTTGATTGCATGTCTTAGGAAAAAAAATAAATTTGATTTTTTTTTCATATTTAATTCCTTTGTAAAACTCTAATTCTTTGGTCACCAGCTGTTTTTTTTATTGGGTTTTTTTTAAATTATTGCTGTTCAAAGGAATGTTGCTTTACCTATAGTATGCATTTTCCTTAACTTCAATGCAGTAGAGGCTGCACAGGAAAGAAATGTGTTCCCATTTAACATATGTGACACGCTTGCTACATGTGTTTGTAAGTTTACAGATTAATACTTTTATGTTTTATTATGTTCTTTGCTGGGAATATTAAAAATGTTATTGTAATACTGACTTTTTCATATCACCTGACTAAAAATCACTAGAGGGAGAAAGGAAAACTGTATTCTTACAGTAATTACTAGACACAACTTAGGTACGAAGTTTCACTTCAGCAGCTGGAGACAATTATGGTACAAGATTGATGCTCAGAAGTGGAAAAACTATGGTTCACATTTTTTATTTGAGACACTTAGAGTTCTGCATGTTCCTATGTATGCACAAACTGTTAAAGCAAAAAATGCACAAATAAGTGGTTCACTGACTTGTGTTTTTACCATTTATGAATATATAGTATGTTATTTGAATGGGCTTTCTAGTACTTGTGCACTAAGTTTAGGTATGCCTCTGCCTGTGTCCCATGTCTTTGTTCCCCTCAGATAAAAAGAATTTCCCCTTCTTAATGTCAAGGGCAATAATTTTCTGTTGTCTGTGTCATCTATATAGGGAAAACAGCAAAATAAAACTCTTGCTATGCTTTATATTCTAATGACCGAAAGAAAATAATATGTATTTTATGCTGCTAGAAATAGGAGGATGGCAGTTCAAAAAACAATGAATATTGAAAGTGTGGTTTTTTTGAAATTTTAAGTTCCTGTTGAATTTTTCTTATATTTATAGATATTTATCTCATATTGCTATTATTATAATCTTATTTATGTTTTTTTATATATATTATGTTTACTTACTGTTTTTATATCCATATTCATCCTCTAATAAAACTTTCATAGTTCTAGGGGCCTATGAGCTTGCGTTCATACCATACAAATGAAAAAAATACTGCTGATGTTCAAGTAGATCACCCATAGCAAAGGAATTTGCTACCCCATCTCCTCCAAGAAAAACTCAGCTTCATCTCCTGAGTGGCAGAAATGAGAGAATCAGGATAACTGATTTTCAGAATTGTTTGGGGTTTTTTGGAATTCAGACATGGTTGCCTAAGACAACAATGTGCAACAAATAGTCAAACTAAGAAACAACTAAATGTTTTCATAAATGGCCATTTATCTGAGAACTCAAATCACTTTCCAAACTCCTAATTCTTCATTTTACAGAGAAGTAAACCTGTTTATCTGCAGATTAGATAACTTCTTTGAGCTGAAGCTAGTTACAGAGTTACAGAGCTAGGAAAAAACCCACTTCTGTTCTTAGTGGCTCTAACTTCTGGAGCTGTCTTACCAGATGATGTAGACTGATCCAGCAACAGAAGGGAAGCTTCAGAAAATATAAAATCTGCAACATAAATTTAGCTAATGTTCTGCATGTATTTCATGTATTAAATTGTTGTTTACAGTAAACTGGAGACATTGCCATTATGCCACATAGTAGACTGAAAGGTAAAAGGAAAGCGAAGGAAAAAAAAAAAATAAAAGGAAAAAAAAAAAGATTATGTGCAGTGTTGGACAACTTCATAAAAAAAAAAAAGGATCTGAATTTTCAACATCCTAATAATTATGATTCCTGGAACCTATGAACATCTTTTTACAGTGTTATTCTGCTTGTACAACAGAAGATGAAACAACTTTACACACTACATCAATATTTCATATTCAGATAACTTTAGCCACCGTACTTGATTTTCTAGTTACCATATACCTGGGTATAGTCTTGCAATGTAGCACTTACTTATTTTCTCTACAAAATTTTCTATGGGAAGAAAATGGAACAATAAAGACCTTTATTGCAAATGAAATGTACAAATAATGTGTAAAAGTTGAGAGCACCTTTTGATACCATGTATGTTTTTTTCATAGCCAGTGACATTCGCCAGTCATTGTATCTCTTTCAAATTTACAAGCATCTTTTCAGGATTTGCCTTTCAATCCCATTATATGTCTCAACATTAGAATAACTTTTACTTTAAAACTTACACGTAAAATTTCTCAATATAGTATCCAGCTGAAGAGAAAGGAGAGCTGTGGAATTCATTTTGTTTGTAAACCCTCATAGTTTGAGAGAGAATGTAAGGACCTTTTTCTCATAACAAATAAATCAGTTTATCAATTTTATTGAAGAAAAAATAAGGAACATGAATAATCAAGATTCAATAATTAACTTTTGTAGGTTTTGATGTTTCATGACACAAAGCAGTATGGTTATATACATTATGCATAAGGTAAGCCTTCCAATGGCCTTTATGCAGTACTCTCCAAAATTGGATGAAAATATTTTTGTATTTCTTTTATTACATGCAACTACTGAAAAGGCTAGAAAATAGCATCTACTTGATAATTACTCCATCAAAATATATCACAGTCCTGAAGATAGGTGCTTATATAGATTCTATTGTCATCACTGTTCCTTTGCCATTTAGACTCAAATTATCAAATAAGAACAGTGCACATTCTTTTGTGATGTTTCAATGATTAAGTTGTTATAAAATTGAAATCTGCATTGGGTGTATCAAAATATAACGAGATATGTGAGAAAACATCACATTAATTTATGAAATTAATTTGTATTATTAGAGAGTTTTCAGAACACTGGTGATTTGGAGTCAAGCAGCTCATTAGTATATTACATCCCGGATGTTAATACAAAACATAGGCTAAAGGGCAAGTTACAATGCAACAGCTGGAATTTAGGCTCCTTCTCTAGTAAGCTCTGCATATTTTTTTGTTACAAGTGTCTATAAACTGAGAAAATGCATGTAATTATTTAGAATCCTTCCCTAATTAACATTGTAAATTACTTTGGACTAGTACTAGTTTTTCCTGTTTGAAAGCATAATTCTAAATTATGAAAATGTTTTATTGTTTACTGCACTGTTAAAGGAGAGCTGCTAGGCAAATGAGCTAGATTATAGAGACTTTCTGTGTTCAGGCATCTGCTTTGTTATGTGAATTGGACAGAGCAGGAACTTGAACTTGACCGTTTAAAAGGTTCATATCAGCAGTTGGATCTGCCTCCAGTCTTGTATAAATGAGATAGTCAGCTGACAGAACCATTATCTGAGGATTTGTTAGAATATTTCCAGAAACACCTTTCACTGAAGACTGCTTTCCTAGATTCAGTAATGTCAGCTTGATGCAATGCACATCCTAAGAACTTGCCATGGCAATGATTCATTGGGTTGAAGAAGCCCATTTCTGGCATGTAATATTTTAAACTGGCTGGTCAATCAGTTTTCTAGGATGTTGCTTCTCTCACATTTACAAGAGTAGCACTAGACACTGTATAAACGTGAAAAGGGGAGTTACTACTAACTCTGGCCACTGGATTTGAGTTCAGAAATATTTAAATTTAATTGTAATATACATCAGATCCTTTTCATTTTTATTCTAACATTTTAGCCATTTCATGGTAAATTTCATAGACATGAGAATAGTATTCCTGTACAATCAAAAACACCAGATGACAAACTGCACTGGTATTTCTGAAAGGATACTTATCTACTGTTTGAAAAAAGACAAATGCAAGTAGACTACTGCAAATTAGATGCTACATAATTGATCTCTGCTATATGCCTAATGTATGTTTCTACTGTTGAGACATCTAAGGTTGTTACCTGCTGTTCTTGTCCCTAATTATGAACACTGGTTTCTTTTGAATTTAGCATTTTGCAGAGAAGTTTGAGTCCCCAGTTTTCATCTCATGTCATCTACAGTACTTTTAGATCAGCATCTGAATTAGGTAATCAGTGCAGGAGCACAGTTCTTTTGATCATTCTTCTAAGAATGCTCCACACCAGCACGTTTTGATTTAGAGGTGGCTTCTTCTTTGTAGTAGAAGAGTACCCAGGCAGATAGTTTTCAATGAATAAACAATTAGTTTTACCATCAGGGCTACCATGGTCTTCAAGATGACTATCTGCACTGTTTAATTATTCCAACATTTTCCTCTCTGTTGTGTATCTTTCTATACTGTTAAATGGCCATTTAGACACCTTTGTTGAATATTTATCTAGATAGGTCTGGGCCTTCATGTCTAATCATATGGGCTTCCTGGATTGCCCTCACCATCTGCTACTGGCACTGTGGGCACTAAACTGCTTCCAGTAAAGGAGTCTGCTCTCCACTGGCTTGCCCGAGAAAACTCTAAAACTCATCATGAATGTGAGGTTCTCATAAATGAACTTGCAGTTTCTTGATTCACCACTCATGAGAAACAGAAGTGCACACTGTTAGCCAGATCTCTTGGGCTGGGTCTATGCTCATTTTCTTCTAATGTTGAAGATGCCTCTTTACCACCTACCACTTGGCCTGTGGCCTCCTCTGGACCCTATGTAGTGTCTGTGGTCTGAAGGCATAAATGTGTGTGCATGTTTTTCAGGTTCAGAATATCTAAAATGTGTTCTGATTCAGCCCATTGCAATGGGGTTTACACATTCTGAAACAAGACGTATTCCAGTTTCTAGGGGTATTCTAGCCTGAATATGACAGGAAAGTGCATTATAGAGTCTGAGGATTCAAAAGCTTACTATAGTGTAGGAGGTAGTGGTAGCAATGGTGTAGTCAGCTTCATACTCCCACCGTAGACAGTCCCCATGTTCCCTGAACCATGTCTGGATATTGCCCCGTGAATACTATCAGTCAGAGACAAAAACAGTGTGAGGGAACACGGAATGCAATACAGATGATCAGTGCTGCAGTGTTAGAGGTGCGTCCCTGGCTTTATTCTACTTAGATGTACAGGTATCAGTATAGGCATACCTTTAAAGATCAGTGTGTGACGGGGGGAGATTAGGACATGACAGTGATAAAATGTAGGATAATTATTGCACAGTAAAATTGGAAACACAGAAACAGTATGGAAATAAAACAAAAAGCACTATTAAGAACGATCTCTACTAAAATCAACCAAAAATTTAGGTCTGCAAAACTCTTAGGTTGGCATCTACCAATCATTGATGCTAAGGGGACCATTTCAGTGTTAATTTGCTATCTCAGTTACTTTGTAAAATTGGCTGCTTGCTTTCTAGTTATAACCTGCTTTATTGGGTAACAAATGAATAGAAATGAATGAGAGGAACCTCAAATCCTGTTTTCTTTTCCTTCTGTTACTCCCTGTGTTACTATCATTGTATATTGGTTCTATGTACAGCAAAGATGAGAATGAAGCATTGTTAGGCTTGTCCAGATACAAAGGCAGCAGAAAATCTCTTTGAAATGCAGGTTTGATATCTCTGAATTGCTGTTCTGCTTACACTTCCATTGTGTTCTTTAACTCGTCTGCTCTTTCTCGCTTAGACAACTCTCTGGTTCTTTCCGCCCAGCTTATTTAGTTTATTGTGATATGCCATATAACATCAGAAACAATTGCAGTACAGACATCTTGTTAGCGTTACGATTTTCAGTTCCTCTGGCATTTTATAGACACCAAATTTGACTCAGCAGTATAAAAGAAAATAGTTAAGGTGAATCAATAAACTTTCACCTTTTCTTTTTGGGGATTATTGCATTGGTGTCGTGGTTTAACATCAGCCAGCAACCAAACACCACACAGCTGCTTGCTCACCCCCCGACTCCAGTAGGATGGAGGAGAGGATCGGGAGGGCACACGGAGGAAAACCTGCGGGTTGAGATAAAAACAGTTTAATAATGGAAATAAACCAAAGTAGAACAGTAACAACAACAATGATAACAACAACAGTAACAGAATATACAAAACAGGCAATGCACAATGCAACTGCTCACCCCCCACGTGTTCCAAACAAACCACGTGAGATGAACCCAGAGCCCCACACTAGTTTTATACTGAGCATGATGTCATATGGTAGAGAATACTCTATTGGCCAGCTGGGCCAACCGCCCTGGCTCTGCTCCCTTTCAGCTCCCCCTGCACCTGGCAGAGCATGGGAGGCTGAAAAGTCCTGGTGCAAGCACCACCCAGCAACAACCAAAGCATCAATGGGCCATCAAAGTTTCTTTCACTACCAAACCCAAAACACAGCACCCCCTCCAGCGACTGGGAAGAGAGTTAACTCTGTCCCAGCCGGAACCGGGACAATTAGCTCATTCATTTTTGAGCGTGGAACCTTTAGGCTACAAATTTTAAAAAGTTTGACTGTCAAAACAGGTTGGTGAGTTGGACCTTTTTTTTGTTTGGACATAGTTTTTCCAGTCTTAACTACAGCCAAAAGCTGCATAACGTATACCCAGTAGTTTTGCTAGTTAAAATCAGTAATATTCAGCTCTGATCTTTTTACAAGAAATCTGTAGTAATCATATGTGGATAATACCCTAAATACAATGGAGCAATTTTAAGCACTAGGATCAGCTAATACTATTATTATATTAATGTGAGATGATGAAGTAGAAACAGATTTTAAAAATCCTTCTTAATGGAAACAAATTCAGCAGCATATCTTTTATATATTTTTAATCTCTCTTTTCCCCTCCAGAGTTGACTGATCTTAACCCAGCCCAAACTCATTAAGCTTGTATTAACTGTCTATTCCAAGGCCATATTTATGGTTCATGGCCAGAATTTTTACCTTTATTGGTAAAACTGACTTCGTTTTTTCCAAAATAGAAGGATGAAACAGTTGTAATAATTTCTTATCCATTACCACAACTGCAAACTTTGTTCAAAGGGTTTTCTCTGTGCCCAGTATAAGAAAAAAAGCAAACCAAACATTTAGCAATAAGGTTCAGATTTGCCATAAAGGTGTGACTGGAAGGTTAATATAACATGTTCATAGTATTGATTTCTAATGGGAATTTTTTATATAAAGAAAGAGCATTATTGAAACCGTGAAAACAATCCGGGCTCCATGTGGCTACGAATTCCATGTTTTCAGAACTTTCAGCTTAGGTTTTTGTTCTGATTGTTTCTCAGTGTAAGCTCCCCTCCTGCACACACTGTGGTTGCAAGCTTCTTTTCAGACCATTATAAGCAGGCAAACAGAGCCAGGTTTAAAAGAACACTGAGGTGGAAGACTTTTTGCTCAAGCTATAACACAGTCAGAAGCACACTTGTTTGTTTGACACATACTGGAGAAAGTGGACTTGTTTATGTGCACGTACATATTCAGTAGTTTAAATAGCATCAGTTGGGTGCTTAACTAACTGAAAAAGTAAATAAGTGCTTCAAATACCCTGCAGTGAAAAAGGATGTCCCATATAGTCTATCCTAAAAATTGACTTTGGAAGACACAGGGCCACTTGCTTGACTCTCAATCACTCTTTGTATAGATGTCTCTTGAGTATTAGTCCTCTTTCAATGACAGATTAGTTTCTTCTATGTTGTTCCCTTTTTCCTTCTTCCCTTCCATCTCCCCAAAACTGTTTAGTCTGAGCATATAGTGGAGAAGATAGGCAAAGGTTTTGATACTGGTTACCTCTACATTTGATGACCAAAGTTTGCTTCTGCTGTGTTCAGTTTGATTCTAAGTGTGATCTGATATCCTGAACCAGAGATACTGTTAGAACAGTCCTACTGGTAACAAGCAGAAAATAATGAAAGCAATTCTATGATCAGTACATTATCAACTTTAGCAGTTAGCTGATGGGAGCATCTAATTTTTATCGTTACTGGAGAATAAAACTGTATGTGTAGCTCTAAGCAAAGTATTTATTTCTATTTATCAGTGTGCTTCACACTTCATAGCCATGGAGAATTTAAGTTCTGCCTACAATGTAACACTGGTACTTGAGAACTGTGAGACACACAGGGCATGCTGAATTCCCTGTGTACTACGTTTCAGTAACACTACAAGGCAACTTTGCATTTGATCTCCCAGGCAGTGACTGATTTTTCCTGGAGATTAATTTAAAATCAGTACCTTATTACTTTCAGCACTAGATAAATACCTAGAAAGATATTCTCATTGCTGCAAAAAGGTCACTATTTAATGGTAGACAGAACTGAAGAAGATAAGGCTATAAACAATAGGAGGACTGGGTTGGGGGGTAGTTTTGTTTTCAGTCCCATAGTTGTTTAAGATTACTTATTCCAAAGCTTATGTTTATTGAAAGCAGACAATCAGTCATTAAAGGATTCTTAGAAACAGGATTTTCAGAATCGGGGTCATTAATTAGTGCATTTCTATGAGATTTTACATGAGTGAAGACTGATAGATGTTCTAGTCACATGTGTTACGGTGGGAATGAAGGTCACATAAATCTTTCCCCTGTTTTTTAGGAAGTCTTGGACTTTACTAAAGTCATTACTTTAATGACACAGGAATTCTCAGGCATGAGAATAATCCATCAACTTGAAGAAAAGGACAAGTGAGTAAACTACTCTCCCCACGTCCTGGAGAGGCTGTTTTGCTTGAGGATTGTACTGTATATGCCTTCCTGTTTACCTAAGCCTGTACAATGCCATGAATCCTTGACTTATTTCTGTCTAACCCCTAGCATCATCTTACGCCCTATAAAAAAAAAAAAAATGAGTACTATTCAACAGTTATACTTATCTGGAAAAAAAAAACAAACAAACAAACATTTCTTTATAAATAAAAATCAAAGGCCCCTGTACTAAGCTCTGGAATATATCCCTAATTTGTCTCAAAGAAATATGAGTCATACAATCATCTTCCCTTCCAATAGGTTAAAGATGCAAAATTCGGTTGCTACATAGAAACCCAAAATGGTAAAAAAAAAATCATCAACCTGTGGATAACCTCTGGCAATATTAGATCCCTCCCACAGTGTTTTGGTTCTGAAAATGTCTGAGTGCTTCTGCAGGCTGTCTTTGATACTGGAAAAATTATTTGGAAAGGTGTTCAACACTTCTAGAATTGGAACACCAAATCTAAGCAACTCTTGATTCTCTCAAACACCAGACAATCACTCCAAAATGAGAAAACCATTTTGTCTTTCCAAGTGCCATAGTTATTTTGATGTTCATTCCCCTTCCAACAACCCAGAATAATCTCTAGGGCTTTGGTACTGAGCTAGCCAGAATAGCTTTGATATCTGATACACAGCACAAGTCTTTCAAACTTTTTTAATAAGTTTAAATTATGTGGGTTGTTTGATTTTTTTTTTCTTTTTGTAAATTGTCTTTAAAGGAGAAAGAAAGTATACTTTAGTTCTTTTCCAATCTTATGCATTATGTTATCTTGTTAACATTATGCTAGTTGCTTTTGCCAGTAAGCATACACATGAAAAACGTCCAACACAACTGCGTGGCTATTCTGTGCTCAGCATGTCTCTTATAGAATTGACCTTGCACAAAAACAATATCTCTGATGTACCTTTGTGTAAAAGCATCAATGCAGATAAAGCATGGAAATAATAATCAAAAAGCTAGCCAGTAATACAGATTAAAAAAGAGAGTTTAATCTAAATCTCATCTATTATTTGTCTGTCTGTGTACAATCTACTCACAGTTGAATAGGTGAATGATCCTGACTTTCCTTTTTAATTTTCTCTAGCTTTACTTGATAATCAGATATTGCTTGGGTTTTTTATGCTATTAAATAGTATCAATATAATTTAATGTGAATATACAACAGAATGACATAAAGCAAATTATATTACATTTAATTTATATTATGAATATATTAAGCTTAAAGTAAAAAAATTCTGACTCACTTAGAAATGTTGATCAATTCAACTTGCTGTGTGTAAGAAGCCAAACATATAGACACATCTATTTTCTTTGCTGCTATCTAGTAGGCAAATGTTAAACTTAGTTCATTTCATACAGGTTTCCCAGCAAATACATTTTGTCTGCGCTAAATTTTAAAAGTGTACTTTGGGTAAACACATCACTTTTACTGATAATATGATTTTATGACTCAGTTTCGATGTGACAGAACCTTGCTTTCATAGAGGAACCACGATTTACAGCATTTTCTTGCATTTATTTTAATGATCATTTTTAAAATGCTGCAACATGTTCCGTATTCATGAATGTTTTGCATGGATTTATGTAGATTAGCACTAGTAGAGGAGAAATAAATAGGTTTTATTTATTTATTCTTTACACATCACACTGTAAAGTTGTTGAAGGCAAAATAGTTCTGCGTTCTGCAAAGGAGAGCGGCTTAGATATCCCTATCTATAACTTGACTTATCTGGCATTGCTAATAGATACAGTTCTATAACAGCAAAATTCATGATGCAAAAATTATAGGATTTACAGTCAGATGATGTAATGATGACAAATCAGAAGTTGATGTTTTCTACTTCAAACAGTTTGCTCTTCAAGCTGATTTTCTTGGTGTTAAGATGTTGTAACACTTCTTTTGTTATTTGAGTTTTTAGTGACATCGTTGGTATATAACCCTGTAACAAAACCAAGTGGAACTGAGGTATTTAAAAAGACCTTTGATATATATGGTATTCCAGAGCAAGTATTTATTTTTCTTCTTTTTTTTTTTTTTTAATAAAACTTCCAGAACATAAGCAAAAAGATTTTTCAAATATTATTTGTTTAGTCTGTACATACCATAGGCAATAAAATCTTAATCAATATCTCAGTTTTCATCTTCAGACTAGACAGATTGTCTTGCCAGTCCTTCTAATTGGAAGGCAATCAGAATATTTTGCTAACTTATTTTCTGGCCAGGTTTCTTCCAAATATTTCTCATTACGTATGTTATGCAGCATTTTGTGATATCATCAATGACATGATCTTTTAATGCATTAATGGTAATTGCATAGTAACTTACCTTCATTTTCCTCCATCTTTCTAATGCTGAGTACCTCTAAAGAGAGCATTTACAAAGTTCATGCAGTCATTTGTTCTCCACAAATATTAATGGCAGTTGTTTCAGCTAAAACCCCACTCAGTTCTCTGAAATACCAGGAGTAAGTTCCTTCCATTAAGCAAGAAAAGCACCCTTAATCACACCTCTACTCCTGTTGCTCTGAACACTCACTAGCCACACACCACATAAGCGCCAGGGTTAACCATGATATTTACTAGGCCTTTCACTTCTCATCCTGTCTTCAAAATCCATGTTCGTTCTTATTTTTTCCATTATTGGGTTTTACTTGATTACTGTAACACTCTGCTTGCAAGTCTAACGCAGTTTTAGATCCAGAATACTAAACACACATCACTGCTGAAAAACAAACATTTTTAGTGAATATCTAAAAACAGATGGACACTTCTCAGCATTACTGTCTCCAAGCATTTATAAACATATAATTTCTTCTTTGCTCTCAGGATCCGTGAAAGCAAATTTTCAGTTACATTATAATTCTACTTAAATTTGTGGTCTTTTCTTAGTGTTCTTGTGACTTTTTGTTCTTCTGTTGTGCTATACATTACAGATTATCTATCTGTTTACTGTACTTAATACCTTGAACCTCTTCAATTCACTGATGTGTTTATGCCCTTAGTAGACTGCTTCACTGATCCACAGGTAAGTGTCTCCTCTTGTCTTAACCTCACCTGGGAATTCAGTGCAGTGGATAAGAACTGATGTATGACAGAAGCTGGAGTTCTGCTAAGGACCACACTTCTGACATCCTAAAACAAAGTTCTCAGCCATCATCGTGCGCAAGAATTCAAAACCAGCTTTATTTATGGATGGTTGTATTTGTTAGGATGATCTTAGCACAATTCAAGAGGAGTTATTTCTGCCACACCTCAGCCCCAGGACTTTGCTGCCCAAAGGGACTCAGTAGCCTGCAGCAACAGACTGGGGACCGGGAAGGGGATGAGGAGGGGTTTTGCAGAGGCAAGGGTTGTTTACCCAAAGTGTTTGTTTGTTTTTTCTTTCAGTGCCAGAATTGGTGGTTAACACTTTTGTTAACTGATAAATTCCATTAATTGAAATTCCCCCCAAATCAGTAAATTTTCTTTTGCTCATGACAGCTCTATGAATATGTATTTTGCTATTTGTCCAAGAATTTATGAGCAGTATTCTTCACTGTTTTTTATTTTACAGATCTTTTGATAATTGATTGTGAATTTTACACATCACTAGATGTTATAAACACTCTAAGGACTGCGGAAACACACAGCAAGGTTGAATATGAACATATCAGTGGAAGGGAAATGTGAAAGGTTACAAGCAATGTACTTGCCAGCTGGACTTTTCAACAGCTGATACTCTATTGATTGAAACGTCAATCAATTGACAATTAGACCTGTGACAATATACTCAAAAAACACTATCATTTTCTATCTGTCTGTCTGTGCTAGATAAAGACTGGAAAAAGCACTTCCTAATACAAAACACATGTGACATTGTCAACAGAGTAAACAAGCAAAAGCTGCAAGCAGAGGAATAGCTCTCTTCTTTTCAGTTGAATTAAAAGATTATCCTGAGTGACATGAGGAGTCTGCTGCAGAGCCAAGAGATCAAATCTGATTCCAATTCACTGGAATTTAATAGTTGTTTATCCTATTTACAAGTTTCTCATATCTGATCATGGACTGAAAAATGAGCATTGCATTTAAGTGCCATTTCAGATCCAGGTATTATGAATTCACAAATTGTCTGTGGGCACAGTATTCTAATACGTACAATGCTGGTTTGCTGAATAATAGAGCTCTTCCAACTACAAGAGTAAGAAAATAAGAACTAAAAATAATGCAGAATGCAGTTTTTATTTCATACGGCAAACAGTTATTGGAGATGATCCAACACAGGGATCCTGTAATCGTAATTTGAAGTGTTGGCCTATGAGGATGCTGCCAACTCACAAGATGAAATGCTACACTTTGAAAGAGAAAGTTGCTATCAGACAAAAGGGTGAAAAAATAAAAAGGGCAGCTGGGAGCTGACTATCACTAATAAAACGTTATATGAACTGTTAAGGGATGTTAGTTGAGAGCGGCCTTCATCACCAATTGCTCTGGCTCAGAACTTGTTCCTGCCTGGCCGGCGGCTCGCACTGCCACGGAGGAGGCACTCCGACAGGACAGCCCCCCATGGAGGGCTCACACACACCGGGGCAGACAGCCCAGCCCCCCCCTCCTCCTGGGCTGGCACAGACAGGAGGCCACCGGTGCAGCGCACACGGGGGACTCCCCAGGTTCACAAGCACACGCACGCTCGTGGATYCCCCGAGTACCGGCACGGCCCCGCGGCCCGCCCGGCACCCCTGCCCCGAGCCAGGGCCCCCTTGCCTCYCCACGGGTCCCCGACTCGCCGGCTGGCCCAGCTCGGTGCTCGCTGCAAACACGCAGCACTCACACACTCGCCCCCCAGCACCCCACACTCGCGGGTCCCACTGGGCGCAGACCCTCTGCCCTCCTGAGACCCCTGCCCCGACCCCAGGTCTCCTACTCTCCGGCTGGTCCAGCTTGAAGTTTGCTGGTGATTACCCACGCACACGGGGTTTGGGGAGGATACAGACGCTCGCTCCCCCAGCAGCTGGCACCAGGTACACGGGCTGGTTTTGGGAACACACACCGTTCCCTCCTCACAGCTGGAGGTTAAAGACCCTCACTTGCTCCAGCTGCTGGCACTGAATCATAGAATCATAGAATTATTTAGGTTGGAAAAGAGCTTTAAGATCATCAAGTCTAACTGTAAACCTAACACTGCCAAGTCCACCACTAAACCACGTCCCTAAGTGCCACATCTACACGTCTTTTAGATAYCTCCAGGGGTGGTGACTCAACCACTTCCCTGGGCAGCCTGTTCCAATGCCTGATTACCCTTTCAGTGAAGAAATTTATCCTAGTATCGAAACCAAGCCTCCCCTAGCGCAACTTGAGGGCGTTTCCTCTTGTCCTATCACTTGTTACTTGGGAGAAGAGACCAACACCCACCTCGCTACAACCTCCTCTCAGGTAGTTGTAGAGAGCGACTGAGACCTCCCACTTGCTCCAGTTGCCGGCACCACAGGCCAGGATCGCCCGCATCCCCGGTCTGACTGCAACAGCTGGCACCAGTCCTCTCACAGTGGTCCCCCAGCAGCTGGCACTGAGTTCTCACAGCACTCACATGCACAGGATAGAGAGTGAGATTACGCAGAGAGGTAGTTAAGGAGAGATTTAATGGGGAGTTAGGACAGACCGCGGCAATCAGGCTCAGGGCTCAGCCAGACAAGTGTACTGACCAGCCACGGTTTACACGCGACCGGCCCCTTTTTTGTCTATTCCTCTTTTCTTTCTCCCCTGGACATTGCCTCATCAGTTTGCACAGTCCCACCGACCCCCCTCCAACATCCCAGACCCTCAGTTCTGCATTCTTATGAGTCGCAAAGTCCTGTTTGCCTGCAGTTTCTCGATAGCCCACCAATTACTGCAACTGGCCAGGTTTGTTTCTGGTTATTTTCATTAACACTAATTGGTCAGGTTTTATGTTTCTGAGCCCATCTCTCCCTCCCTTTCCTTATCATCCCAATTCAGCAAGGCCCTTAGTCGGATAATCTTACTTAAAAATAAACATTCCTACACTCCACATATCCTTACCGCTTCGGGCTGACCAGGTGTCACTGATGAGTGTTCTCATCACTGCCTCCCTTATCACTTGTCTGACAGGTTTGTGTCTCTCTGTGTTCTTGTTTATGTCTTCCTCCTGTTGGCCTATGTCTTCTTCATATCTCTTTTTGCATTGAAAAGGCCCTTGACCACATACCCTTGAAGTAGCAGACACTCTCCTTCCATATATCCTTAGATGACCCAGTGCAATTGTTAGGGCTCTGCATCACAGGCCAGATACTGACAGCAGGATTCCTTGAAGTTGAATTATAGATTTTTTTAAGACACTAATAGTTTTAAGGATACTTATTAACTTTGCCATTTTTTCTAATGCGCTGAAATTCTTCCTTAAAATGTTTCAAAAGTCCCATGCTCTTGGATCAGTCAAGCAGAAATTTTTGAATTTGTGATCATAGGGACATTTTCAAAGTCAAGCAAGCAGTAAAATTTGAAATTGAACYCTTTATTTACTCATGCATTTTTTATTAGAGACATATTTACCCAAATTGAAGAATAAATATTGGAAAGCATAAATTGAATCCACTGTGTTATCTTCACTCAAAGTTTAAAAATTCCATCTGAACTTTTACTATTTAGCTGCAGTTTCCAGGGCTCCAAGTGATTTTCAGTTTGAATTTCTAGCGTTTATAGTAATGCTACTGGCTAACAAGATTCTGTTGTTAAAGGATAAGCTTCCAGTGTTGTGGACATTGGCTTAATATAACAGCAATCAACTTGTAAGGAAAGCACTTTTAATCTGATAGGAGATACTAGAAGTATGTCATGGTTGTTGCTGCTTTTGTTAATAAATAGGTATCCACACAACTTTTACAATTAGCAAATAATGCAGTCCATAATACTAGACATAGTATTGTTCTCCTCTTTAAAAAGATTTACTCCATTTTTATTAGTTCTTTGGGTGAATATCTCTGCTAACTTCTATTTACTTCTGTAAATGGTTGTGCCATTTAAAGTTATTCTTGTTCCATAGCTCCTGGTTTCCCCCTACCAACCGGTTGTTAGCATGGCCCATGTTACCACACTTTAGCCACTTTGGAACAAATCCGCTACATCAACTAATCAGCTGTTTAATCTGACATGGCCAACTTTGCACTGAGCCAGATGAATGGCGATTTCATAGAGCTTCTTGCTTGCTCTTTTTGCAGCTGAATCCTGCTTGCGCTGATTCTGCAGTGAATATTTGACAACAGTCCAAGACATTTGCTAACTCCACTAGCTGTGATTTTATCTTTGTTTTTAGCTAGGTTCCTAGCACTTGCTTAGAGTTAGGAAAACGTCAAGTAGGCAGAGTTCTGACTTGGAAACCAATCTCATTTCTTACTAAATTAATATAAATAATGAAAGCATTTTCAAAACATTAAAATGGCTGTTCTTGTCCTGTAATTCAAGTTTGCTACTTGAAAATTGTCACCTAACAGTTTAATCTTGCTAAGCCAGAAGATTATCAAAACTGAAGATCCAACTAGTGGAACAAACTTCTATCATGTTTATATGCACAAAAAGAAATGAGGTTTCTATGTGACTAATTCTGATTAAGAAAACACCATGAAAAACACAGAGATTGGAGAAAGGCAGAACTGAATTCAGTTTTGAAACTAATCAGGAACACAAAAAAAACTTTCTGAGGAGAACACCCAGGGAATTTTAGCTCATTTGAAACTTCAGAAGAAACAGAGGAACCAGATTAATGGGGGTAATACTGTAGGCCCTTTCTCTAAAGAATGCTGTGGGCCATAAAAAGAAAGGACTGCAATTTGGAAGGAAAACTAGGAAAAATAAAGCAAGGCTGAAGATTCTGTAGAAGAGGTATTTAAGGGAAGAACTGCTCAAAGCTCTGAGAGATCTCATTTATGTGTTTTTTGTTTGACAGAGCTTTTAGAATAGATTTTCTATTATATATGTCAAATCTAAACAGCTTCCCTACCCCTGGTACTTAATAGCTGACTTTAAAAAGCCCATTAGAAATGAAAGAATCATGCATACTTTCACATGTGAATGGAACTGGATGTGCTGCCTGGAGCTTCATGTTCATTCAGAGGTTGAATAAAAGAGACCTTCTTCCTCTGAATTCAAGCTCTGAGTTAATTCTGAGAAGCATGGGAGACCTGGAATAAAACTTTGTGTAGCAGTCTTATGCAAATCAAAAGCTCCCTGGAATTAAAAGCTTCTGAAAGTGCAGGACACAAGTCTCGTTCAAAGTTACACTTCACCGTCTGCAAAAACCAGACACTAATAATGAGGAAAACGTTTAGCTAGTATATCTGACAACAGCTGTTTCTGAAGTGTTTGTTATTCCTAAGAGTTTACAGCAAATTGAGAGAACTAGAATCAGTAGTCCTTATCTTTCAGGATTATTACGCTTCATGTAACCAAGAAAATTTTAATATTTAAAAGTAAACAAATAGGTATTGCTATTCTATGGATAAAGAGTCAGCTTTGTAATTTGGGGAACCAACTCTTAGACTCTGTTATACTAAAAGTAAAAGGGGCTGCTGATTGACCTAGAGTCTACTTAAGCAGTAAGAATTGGTTGAGAAGAAGCAATCATCCGCCCAGACTGAATCACCTTGGAAGATGGTTGTGCAGAAAAAGGAAATCAGTATTTTAAGTGGATCAAGTCCATACAATATTGAACAAAGTATACAAAGAAAGTGTTTGCAATTCTTTGGACTTCTCCTTTTAAGAGCAAGGATCACACTGCTTCAGAATGTGGAACTGGGCAAATAAACTACCTGATGTGTTCATAATCATCCTCATTAGTACATACAGTAGTCTTACAAGAGCTAAATACCATTCTTAAAATTCCTAATGGGTCTGTTTTATTCAGTTTTCCTTCTACGTACATTTCTATAGTCGTGCTTAGGTGCACCCAGAATTCTAAGCCTTAGTGTTACCTTCCAGGCAGATAAATGAGAGGTCCATCCAGGTTCTGTCCCATGATGCCCTTGACAACACAAGTCTTTGCCATTGACTACAGTGTTCTTCATACTTGCCTCCTTTTGCTTGATCTGAGGCTCTGGCCTAAAAATGGGTGAAAATGAATTCAGGTAACCTCTGGAAGGGAAAATTGATGCTTTAATTTCAGCCCTTTGAGAGAGATTATAATGATATTGTGACATTAAGAGGGGAAGAGAGTATTAAAAAGATAAATGTCCTTTTATAAATCTTTGACACATTCTAATACCAAAATATTACTAGTAATATTTCACTGTTTTCTAGTCACAGATTAGAGAGGAGAGATATCCTATTTTAGCCATCTAATAGCTGAGTGTCTGGTCCAAGATTCATTCAGGTTCTTTCCAAAGTTGGTGAAGGAACACAATGTCACCTTCAGAAAGGAGTTTATTCTGTTTATTTAAACAACAAACTTTTGCATCCCTAGAGGATGACTCATCTGTCTTCATTGCTGAGATGGTCTTAAAGACTAGTTTAAGATTGGACAGACAATTTAAGGATGATTAAAATTAAGTCACTTGAAGTTCCTATCCATGATCTAGGTAATAGGCCAAAGGCCTAATAGAAAGGCCAAAACAGGTAATAAAAATAACAGTATATGTTTATGAGAGAATGTCCTAGTATAACAATACTGAGTTACACACAGAAAATTTTGAGTCTAGAAAGAGGTAAAAAGACCTGACAGATGTGTAAGAAAACCAATACTCCTGTATTCACTAAATGAAATTAAGAGTCAACACATATAAAATACAGGAGAAATAGTATTTCCCTTTTAAGTTGAAACTGATCTGTTGAACTCTCCATTGTGGAATATTATATTAACAAATCACTTTGTAAATGTAGGCAGCTAAAAAGAATAACTTCCCTCTATTCAGTAAGGGTAAAAGGGGTTTATATCCTAATCCTTCAAGGTATAAAATATCATTAGATAAAATTTTTTGTCCATATTATACCATTATAGTTATTAATGTTAATGAGACTTTATGCCTTCCTATGGAGGCATACATAATTGCTCAAGAGAGATTAGATATTCTTCAGAGTATTATGGTAGCTTCTATGGTCTGGCTAATTGAAAAATTGTTTACAAGATTTACAGAAAATATTTGATGAAGAAAGTAAAATATTTACTCATTTCATGGTTTTGTGGAACTTCTCCCAACACATACACACACATCTGTGTATGTCTGTGTATGTGTGTAAAATCACATACAGGTTCATTACAATTAATTCAAGTGCCTGTATTTAGGAGCCTGTTGCTTAAATGAGTGGGAAAATTTTAAAAAATCCTGTAAGCCTAAGATGCTTATGAAAGTCAGAAGAAAATGAAAGGGAAAAATTCTTTCTACCCTTATGAACATGTCCATATATGTATTTAGATTCATTAGATTAGTCATTTACAATAAGAACTGATAGTATTTAGAATAAGAAAATTTTGACCAACCTATTTTTGTATGTCTGTTTCCCTCTTGGGTCATGTGACACTGCTACAGAGAATCATCTGTTGTTTCTTCTGGTAGTTGGTTTAAAAAGTCCATAGCTTATGGTAGGAATGATCATCAAAATTCATAACATCATTCTCAGAGCAGTATTCTTGCACATCCTATCCCAAGGTATTAGTCAGTGTTAGCACAGGTTGACATTAGCCCAAAGGGAGTCACAAGTGCTCTGTACCGCTGAAAAGCCAGGTCAAAGCAGTTTTATTTTAAAGTCCTGTGACTCATGGGATGAGTTTTCCTGCAAATCATGTATTTGAAGTGAGAATAAGAAAGAAGAATGTGCCTTTACAAATACTTTCCCCAAAACTATTGTTCACTGGAGAAAGAAAACAAAGAAATTACATGATCTGCCTGTTACTTGTGACAGTACAGAATAGATTAACTCAGATTAGATCAACCCAAGCATGTGCTAAATTGTGTGAGGTCTTTAGGAAGTCACTAGTCCTGCCTTCCAGTGAGATAAATGAGACTTGRGGGTTTTTGTTTAGGTTCTGCTTTGAAAGAGACTGGAAGAATGCACTATGATGCACAATACCTAGCAGTAGGTTTCATAACACTGAATAGTTCAGATAAGCATCTAGCACGTATCCAAAACTTTAGTACTACACAAACATTAAGTAAATTCTGATGCTAAAGAAAATGTGAAATATTCTCATTTATTTCAGTTTTACCAAAAGTTCTACCAGAAAGATATCTGTTTTTCTAATTATATTTACTATCATGCTGTTTAATCAAGATAATAATGGATTTTGTTGTTGTGAGAGGTTCTGTTTTTTTTCGGGACGGGGGGTAAGGAGGGTGGCCTGTATAAGAATGATGCAATATTTTATTAAAGAGGAACATAGGATCAGATTATTATTCCAGTTCCAAATTCTGTTTAGAAGGAAAAAAGAATGGCCAGACAGCAATTACTTGTGGCTCTGAGGTGCATACATAGTGACAATAGGACAGGCCTGCAGTGTCCTATGTGAATGCTGGTTCTCATGTGGCCATTCCACCATTGCTACTGCAGCAGCTTCCCAGAAGAGGTTAGCTAAGGTAAGCACTTTGTGTTGTTTTGTTTTCCTTTTTTCAGGGAAATGTCAGGTTGTCATATGCAGCGATTATGGTATTAGCAGATACTGAAGAATAAACAACTTTTGTTCCAAGAAGCTGAATTACCATCAGCCAGTTCCATACCCATCCTCATTTTGGCATTGTGAAAAGAAGGGAAGTGTCCTGCTACTGCATTGACCTTCTAGAAATCAGAGACATCATATCTTCTTTTAGTATGGGGTCCAGCAAATACCAGAAGAATTAATGCTTTTTGAAAGTTGTAAACTTAACATAAAAGAAAATCTGTTCCCTTAAACTTCACATTATTTTTCACAGTAAAATCAATGACATGATTACTTTTTTTGGTAGAAGATGAACAAAATAATCTATATTGCACATTTAAACTTTACTGTTTCACCATTATAAAGTTATTACTGCAAAACACTTTATAGATAAAGATTCTCTATGTTAAGGTAAAAAGTAGAGGGCTTAAGGCATACTGTGGGGAGAAATTGTTCATCTCTAGGAGAGAACAAAAAGTGAGGTGTTAGAAAAATGATGCAACCTTTCTTTTACCTACATGTCTTTTTAAACCTAATAAGAAAGGAGTTTTTCCCATTGAATCAAGACTTTGGAATATCCTTTAGAAGATGTCTATCCCTATTTGTTAGGTAGGGCCAGAAAGGTTTGTATTATTTATGCATATTTCCCTTCATGTGCAAAGATGATCAAAGATATTTTTTGAAAATGTTTCTTTTAAATAACGCTGACTTGCAGTAAGCAAATCAGTATCTTTTCCTTGGGAAGGTGAATTGCTAGCTTAGAAAAAACAAGCTCAGCCTTTCACTTTGCATCTTCAATATTTGTGAAAATGTACTTCAAAATGAACAGCAAACTGTTGTGCCTCCACTGAAATACACTCCATGCTTCTTGCAAGACAGCATTATCAGAAATACAATGTAGAATACTACTCTTGTCCTTCACATTGAGAAAATGTTAGAAAGCCATTAGTCCACATTCATAAATGAAAATGAGACCTTTAAATTGAGCTTTTTGCCTTGCCAGATATACTGTTTATCACATTAAGGAATAGAGTGTGCCATCAGAATGAGCCGCAGCACTGCATGGGACAAATGGTATGAAGCTCATTAATTTTCAAACTGTCATACTGAACTTTCCTATAAATGTTCATTATATTTCAGAAACATTTTTTTTAATGCATTAAAGCCCTAAGAAATATTCTTTTCTTTCCCAGGTTTATAGAGCTGTTCCTGGGTCAAGAGCCTGTCCATAGGAATATCTCTGCAGAACTGGGGACTTCACCACCTGTGTTCTCAGCCTGTGTATTACAGAAGTTGATGAATGGTGCTGGAAGGGTAACTGCAGGGCCTGAGTGAGAGCTCCAAGGAGTTTGTAGAAGGTCATCTAGTGAGAGCAGGTGTAGTGGATCTGGCTGGGATGGAGTTAATTTTCTTCATAGGAGCCCATAGGTGCTGTCTTTTAGGTTTGTAACCAAAACAGTATTGGTAACACAACAATGTTTGAGCTATTGCTGAACAGTGCTTAAACAGGATCAAGGACTTCTCTGTTTCTCACTGTGGCCCCAAGAGTGTGAGGCTGGGTGTGAGCAACAACTTGGGAGGGGTCACACTGGGACAGCTGACCCAGGCTGATCACATAATTATTCCATACCATGTAAGGTCTTGCTCAGCAATGAAGCTGGGGGGGTGGGGAGTTTTTACGAAGTAACTATTGCTTGGGGACTGGCTGGGCATCGGTCTGCTGATGGTGAGTGATTGCTTTTGCATCATGAGGTGTTTTTTTTTTTTCTTTTTTTTCCTTTCACTTATTAAACTGTATCTTGGCCCACTAGTTTTCTTACTTTTGCCTTTCTGGTTCTCCCCTCCATCATGCTGGGGGACAGTGAGGGAGTGATTGAGTGGGGACTTACCTGCTACTCTAGCTCTCATTCTAGCTTGTTCTCTTTTAGCTCTAAGATTATACCTGCCTTTCTGCAAAGTGGCTCAGTTTCAAATAAGTTGGAGAGTGACGTATTCCTTTTGCCTATTAGGGTGCTTCTCTGCAACTGGAAATGCATGATTTGAGCTTACTTCACGTTCAAGTGAACCTAGAAATCAAATTCTTTAATGTGAGCTGAGAGCTTTATTAGTTAGTATAAAATGGCTATTGCTATAGCTTCTTTCATCCATGATTTGACCTGAACTCTGTGTTATCTGAGTTTATTAGATATCTTTAAACTAAGCTAAGCAGGGGTTTAAATGGAATTTTGGTGCTCAGCTGTGAATTGCAACAGCAGTGAGGCTGTACTGGGTATGTGCAAAAGACCAAGGTCCAACACTTGCATTTTAAACCTGAGGGCTGCCTTGATTTAGGTAACCAAAATAGTTCCCAGGGCCTGACATCTGTCTTTTAACGATCAGAAGTGGGCAGTGTGAAGTCACCAGTCAGCCTAACAGCATTTAATCCATCTGAACAATGATGGAAGGCCTACAATTTAATTTTATTTGACATTTTCTTTATATTAATCTGGCATCTTCCAAAAGAAATCTTCATGTCTTATTCACCTGCGAGACAACTATCTAGATATCTTATGAAACCAGACTCCTGAAACTTCTTTCTGGTTCCCAGACTATGAGTGGCGCTGGCTATGAGGTAGCTAGCACAGCTTGCTTGTACCACAGGAAGTGTTTTCCTTTGAATAAACAGCTAATGTCAGGCAATTTGTGCTGAGTCGAATATAGCTATAAATAAATCATCTGACTGTGCTGACTGACCTCTGGCCCCTGTTATAACAGGAAGTCATAAACTTCTGTAGTCTTTCTAAATACTCCATTTTTTTATCAGGTTCATTTCTAAACAATTTTGTGTTGCATTGATCTGAGTTTTTTTTCCTAAACGGCTAGTCTCTGGGGTGGGCTTATGTCTGTAAGTATGGATAACCCTATGCTGGGTGAGGAGATGGACTTTTCCAAGCTTACTATTGTTTACATAGCTTTGAAAGTTTGAAAGAAACAGTGTCAATGTTACCCTTGAGTTTTGGCTAGTGGCAGTTACCAGCTAGGTTTCTGTCAATCTACCCTTCTACAGATGTCTCTTACTAATCACAGCTATGTAATATCTAGTTATAAACAAAATAAAAAGCATTTGATAATTTCATTTCTAGTGATCCTTTCCACTGATCCTACATTTTGTTCATTTCATTGTAAAGTATTCCTTTCTCAGTGTGTGAATATTTACATTCTCATGAAAAAGTCAATTTTAAGACTCCAGCATAGCTCTGACTTTGTCTTAGCAGAAAGGTCCTTCCAG
Organism: Oceanodroma leucorhoa; assembly: GCA_030449065.1. Lineage (NCBI taxonomy): Eukaryota > Metazoa > Chordata > Aves > Procellariiformes > Oceanodroma > Oceanodroma leucorhoa. The sequence continues at coordinate 357,199 of JASVER010000138.1, read as the reverse complement.
ATTTGATGGCACTTTTGAATGAATCCCATTTACGAATGTATTATGGTATTCTTTCTAGTTCAGCTCACCAGAAAAGGATATAAACTTCCTCAGATGGACATGGAAAACATGTTTTTTTATCCTTCAGTTCCCTCAGTAGCTATTTTAAAGAAGGATTTCCTATTCAGGAAGACCTGGTTTAGGGACGCCTGTTTTCTAACATGTAAGGAGTTAATGGGAAACAATATTTTAGTTAAGCAAATATAATTGATCATGTGGTATTGCACTTGCCAGTTTTAATGCAAATTAAGATGCCCCTATGATGTGCCTCATAAATTAATATATTTTACTTATATGTGAAGGAATAACCCCACAACATAAATTTGCTATCAGCATATGTTTTTTTCTTAGTATTACAAATATTTGAGGTAAGACTGGTATTGTTATCTTCTTCTGTGTGCTCCTTTTATTTAAACTGACACTCATCTTTACTAATCACCTGAAATTCTTTTTTATAGTGTTGCTATAGCTATTTCAAGATTTTCATTTTTCTGACCATTGTTTGCCAGTATCTTATTATGACAGGATATTTATGCCTAGCCAAAATATCTAACATTCAAACAATGCATAAATCAAGAGCTATTAAACATTTGGATCTACGAAATGAATCCTTCACTTATTTTACTACAAAAACTATTTCTTTTTTTTTTTTTTCTCTTCTCTTTGTTCACTTGGGGTTTCATACTCTAGTCCATAAGATACTACAGAGATCTTCATGTTCCTATTATAAAGATTGTGCCCAGGTGGCCAAGAAGGCCAACGGCATCCTGGCGTGTATCAGGAATAGTGTGACCAGCAGGAGCAGGGAGGTGATCATGCCCCTGTACTCAGCACTGGTGAGGCCGCACCTCGAATACTGTGTTCAGTTTTGGGCCCCTCACTACAAGAAGGACATTGAGGTGCTGGAGCGTGTCCAGAGACGGGCAACGAGGCTGGTGAAGGGTCTAGAGAACAGGTCTTATGAGGAGCGGCTGAGGGAGCTGGGGTTGTTTAGCCTRGAGAAGAGGAGGCTGAGGGGAGACCTTATCGCTCTCTACAACTAYCTGAAAGGAGGCTGTAGAGAGATGGGTGCTGGTCTCTTCTCCCAAGTAACAAGCGATAGGACGAGAGGAAATGGCCTCAGTTGCGCCAGGGGAAGTTTAGATTGGATATTAGGAAAAATTTCTTCACTGAAAGGGTAGTCAGGCATTGGAACAGGCTGCCCAGAGAGGTGGTGGAGTCACCATCCCTGGAGGTATTCAAAAAACGTGTGGATGAAGTGCTTCAGGACATGGTTTAGTGGGCATTTGTACTGGGTTGATGGTTGGACTCGATGATCTTAGAGGTCTTTTCCAACCTTAATGATTCTATGATTCTATGATTCTATGATTCTATATTTTACTTCTACATAGTCTCAATGGACTGGATAGGTTTCATACATAGCATTCTATCTGTGAATTGTTTGATTCAAAGCCTGTGACTTGTGAATTTAATTTTAGTGTAGAAGGTCACGATAAAGACTTCTCAGACTAGGACTCAGGATTGAATTGTTCAAAGTTTTATGCTGGCTTTACCTGTATGCCCTTAAGCTTCACATCTTATTTCTATTGCAAGTCCCACAAGACTTAATGAGAGTTTTTCTAAAATCCCAATCCCTGAGACACTTCTTAAGTAATAATGTAAGCTTTCATTTTAAAACAGAAGTGTTTATAAATGTTGTTGTTGCAGAGAGAAACTGGAAAACACAAAATCAATACTTCCAAGTGAATCTGCTCATTTTTTTAATCAGACCATATATTTACACCATAAATAAAGCACATAAATAATTAAAATTGTTGCTCCCAAGCTTGACAATTGTAGCTTCTTTAGACAAATCATACAACAAAATGGTTTAGCTCCCCTGTAGCTGCAAATCACTTCTTATTCCAGCATCTCCTAGCAAAATCTTTATTACTGACCAAAGAATTAAAGCTTTTTTCCCCCCAGATTTTGCTTAAGTTAAGGTAGGTTTGTTTCCCAAAAGGCTTTTCTCTTGAGCATCAATACAGCTTGTGTCCTCTAGGCAAATCAAAAAATGTATTCTGATCTAGTCTAATTTTTAATCTGTCAAAAAATTACTCTAGCTAGCTAGTATGCTGTTTCCATTAATATTTTCTGGTTTTTTTCTTTGTGATTTCTGATTTTCAGCGGTGTATTTCCTTGCTATAGTTTATTTATTGATTTTGAAGTTTTAATGGAAATTCCTCCATATCCTGTAACTTAGAAATTACATTTGGCCAAATTATTCTCCAAGTGTCAGTATTATTCCACAGTGACTTTGTTGCCTGCTCTAGTAAATAGTTGAATACAAGAATACTTGTTTTTTCCTTTTCCTTAACTTCTTTACTGCATTACTTTTTTAACTTACACAGAACACAAAATAGTTGAGAATTCGGATATAGGTAAGAGACAAATTTTGAACCATGGTCTCAAAGCAATAGCTAAGTAAAAATTTCAGGCTACAGATGTTTGTGTTATTATCTTTTCTTCTGACTTAAACTTGAATTGCATACCCTGTGTGTTGGGGCTTGTAACAGCTCTCCCCAAAAATAACAAGGACTTATTAAAAAAAAAAAAAAATTCATATTGTCCTGGTTCCGGCTGGGACAGAGTTAACTCTCT